>ML316553.1:0-194324 GCA_005239505.1 Nicotiana paniculata | reverse complement strand
TGCTAGCAAAAATAACTCTGGGAATTTTGCTTTCAGACTTTGATTCACTTCAGCTTTGTGCGTGTTGACTTTCAGAAGAAATACATCAAGTATTTATAGAGTCATTCGTTGAGCTTGTCTTCCAATTCCAGTTCAACTCTACCTGGGTGAACCTATTCGAACCAAACTCAACTTCCTTTCTTTTGTTACTTTCCTTGCTGAATTCGACTTCAATTAATCAGATCAGTTTGCAACCTTTTTGCATTAGGATACAATCTCTTGGTACATTGATATTTCATATTCAAAACATCTCTTAAGCATATACGGTGCATGTGCCAGCTCGTCAGTTCACGATGTGTGCTCTGATGGACCTGGGTCAACTGGTCAGCCTTTTGTCAATATTAAAAACTATGCAGTGACATGGGTCAATAGTACAATGTAGATATAATCAAATAACACATATAGCAAGAATATTACCAAGTCCTATAGGTATGTTATCTACACACTTTGAATGTAGATATTAAATTCTACCCATTTTCCTTTTTACTTACAAATGTTACATAATAGTGACAATAGGCCTACAACAAGCCCAGATAAAAATACCCAGCATTTTCTAGACCTCCAATAACTCTTACACAACATACCCATGCCTTCAACAAAGAGCTACATTTAATACATGATTCAGGATTCCATAGAGGAGTCCAAAGTAAATTTATTCAAGTTGAGTATACATAGCAGCTAAGCAAGCAGGTCATAGGACATGTTCAGTAGAACTTCAACATTTAACAAAGTAGCACATAACAACCATATATTGAAAGAGTTACGGGGGGGGGGGGGGGGGGACAAGTTTGCAGGATTTGACAGAGTTTTTCACTAACAGGTTGAGACCTAAGAAGTCCAATTTATGTTAAGTATACATCCTAGTATCATAAGACATACATGTTAACTTTCATTAGGAGGCAAGACTGCATTGAAAAGTATGCTCTGGCAGAGATTCAATATAGAGTGAGAAGTAAGCTCATGTTAAATAGCACATGTAGGTATTCTAGCACTAGCACAATAGACATATTACTTAAAGAAGGTCCAGACTATGCTAAGTATAGATCCTGATGTTATGAAACAATCATGCTAATTTGGCAATAGGACATCATTTAGACATGAGAAAAGCAGATTACAACTACTGGTGAATCAGGGAGGGGGTTAAACATTCTAAAGGGCATACTAATAGAGAGCATAGTCAAAACATGTTAGATAGGCATGCTATCACCACAGAAATTTAGAATATGATGGGAAACAGACTTGTGCGATACAATAGGTGTATATATTCATTCTTTGAACTCAATCAACTAGTCGAGTAAAAGGAGTACAAATTATGCAAGTAAGTCATATTTAAGTAACAATATTGATAGCAAAAGGCAAAATTAAACACCAGAAGATGCCAACAAGTGTAAGAGTCCCAAACAGTAATAATTCTTAACACATTGACTGATCATAATTTAATAGAACTAGGTTTAGGCATGGTTGAAGCTAAAAGTTAGAGAGACCTACATAATTGAAGAAAGCAAACAAAATTACACACAAAAATAGTCCAGAAAACATATTGAACTGAAAAACTTCAGGAATGCAAACATATGCAAATCGCAGATACATAGGAATGAAATTGCAAAGTCTAGTAACTCACCAGTTAAGCAAAGAACAGTAAAGAATAAATTTCCACAGAAAACCGAGACTACCTGATGCGTCAAAGTTCCCAAGAGCTTCGATGAAATCAGGGAAATGCTCGCACCAAGAGCAGGTTAAGTAACAAGATGTTAATGGCCTTGGATTTCAGACGACCAGTACAAAATACCAAGCAAGAGAGTAGCAAAAAATCCCAATTTTTTTAGTGAAGAAATCGATTTTTTCATGTCTGTCCCCAGAAAGGAAAATGAAGGGTTTATATAGAAGTCAAAAATCGAATAAACATATAAGGAAAACAGAATAAATTAAACAACAAACAAGGAAAGAAAACATGCAAATCTATTTGAAATCGATTTAAGAGAGAAATCTAGTAAACCCTAGCATTTTAGGGAAAGTGTAAATCAGCAAAATCCAAATGAAATCAGACTCACACAATATATAATCGAACATGTGTAGACGAGCTATGGTCCAGATTCAAGAGATTGGAATAAATCAGACGGAATCGGAGAAGTAGTACTTGCCATGTTTAGGAAAGTACTAGGTGATACCATGGAGAATCAAACAGTAGCGAAAACACAAAGATATGGCAAGTAAATAAGAAGAGAATCCCATTAGGAGAGGGATTGGGAGAGGGTTTAGAGAGTGGCGGCGATTAGGGTTCTTCAGAGGGGGAGAGCCTTAGGGCGCCGGGTTTATAAGGAATGGGGATTAGGGTTTTGGGGTTGGGTAAATAAAGGGCAGGTTAGATGTGGGTCGTTGATCTTAGAGATCAACGTCTAGGATTTAAAAGAGGGGTTGGGGCAAGTAAATTAGGCCGGTCACGACCGGGTCATTTGGCTTTGGGCTGGGGTTTATTGGGTTGGGGTATCGGGCTTGTTTGGTCCGTTAAATTAACTCAAAATTGGGCCAACCTTTTTTAAATAGAAATTTAAAGGAAAATAATTTAATAAAATTTCTAAATAAATATATGAAAATTCTACTTATGAAAATTAATATTTTAAACAATAATAAGAGACTATAAATAATGTAAAATATTATTTTGCCCCTAAATAAAATGTCAACTGCAATAAGAATGCAAAATATAGGCTATTATTGCAAATCTATGCGAATAGCCTAAAAATACAATTGTAATTATAAGAAACAGAGTGAAGATATTTCAGAATTGTAATAGGGATGCAAATAATAATTTTTAGTGATTAATTCATTAAAAAAAATTAAAGAGTAATTACCGAATTTTTTATGTAAACTAATGCAAGGAAAAATTAATTTGAAAGATCTAAAATTATGGAAAATTATAAGAATTGCTTGTGTTAATCCTGCAAATTAATAATAATGCAAAAAATGATATTTTGAATGTATGTATATTATTTGAAAAATATATGAGGGCAAAATTGGGTATCAACAGCTGCCCCTTTTTACCCAGGAATGATGAAAGAGTTGCCGGGTAAAGAAAATGATGACTGATTTTGATCGAATGAGGTGATTTGAAAAATGGAGGCCGAACCCTGGTTCTTGAGTTGCCTACACATCCTTGGTGGTACGGGAATCAGTCCATGTGTAGTTCTGGATCCAATGCCGAAGGAAACCGATAGAGTTGTTATAGGAATGATCGTATGCTACGGAAAGGTTTTTTTTTTTTGTGTAGGATGGTATCATATAAGTTTGTACGGAATCTGAAACGTTACAGATGTATCTCAGAACGAGTATATGAACGGTTATCTAGTAAAAGTGGGTAACTGATGGTGGTTGGTTACACTTGAAATAATGGTAGGATGTGAATGGAAACCGGAGCGAGGATTACTCCCGTTAGGAGAACGGTTACTTCCTGCTATAAGTCTATATTGCTCTATACAAAATGTCTGAAGAAAACAAGGATCTCTATGGGGGGAATATAAGGGGACTCTGAGGTCTGCGGACGCGAGCAGAAGTACCTTGAAGTCTCCTCAATCAGCAACCACGCACTAAACTCGAGGCTGATAGCTCGTACCTGGATCTGCACACGAAAACATGTGTGCTAAAGGGCATGAGTACACCACAATGGTACCCAGTAAGTGCCAAGCCTAACCTCGGTCAAGTAGTGACAAGGTCAGGTCAGGGCCCTACAGGAGTAAATATAAAGAAATGAAACAACAAGAGACAAAAATATATTCTATAGTAAAATAATTAAGGAAATTTTCCGTGATAAAAATCAAGAAGCCCTCGGTTCAGAACAAAAGAAATATAACAGGGAAATCTCCCGGGATACCATCCCGTAGTCCCGAATTAATTATGCAGTACAGAGGGATCTCCAAAATACTTTCGTAGTCCCAAAATACATATGATGTGCTGGGGGATCTCCCGGAATACGTCCGTAGTCCCAAAGAAAATATGCATGACAGGGGGATCTCCCGGAATACGTCTATAAGCACGAAATAAATATGCAGTGCTGGGGGATCTCACGGAATATGTCTGTAGTGCAAAAGTAAATATGCAGCGCCAATAATGACATGACAGTTACAACATTTAAGTGTACAATTTAGACAAAAAACAATCAAGGAAAAGAGGAATCTACCTGTACATGCCACACATAATTTCAAATCGACAGTCAAAACACGTAGGTATGCTTTTCGAATCTAAACCAGATAATTAAACATAGTAGTGCAGTTAAATCAAAGGAAAACAATTTATGACTTAGAAGAAAATGGAATTTTTACAAAAATAGCCCATGTATGTACTCGTCAACTCACGTACACGACGCTCATACATCAAATAGTACCAAACATCCTGAGGAGAAGTTCCCCCACACAAGGTTAGGCAAGCCACTTACTTCGAACCGCTCAACTCAATCCAAAACCACGCTCTTGCCACGGGTATCCAATTCCAAATGTCCCTAATAATCAAATCAATTGCATAATGTAAATATACTACAAGTAACTACTTTAGCTAACAAATTCGAAGCTAAGGCAAGAAAATAGGAGCAACGCCCAAAAGTCTCCCCGGGCCCACGACTAGGAATCGGGTAAAAGTTACAATATAGAACACCATTCACTCACGAATCTAAATCCGATGCCTAAAACTCGATCAAAACTCAGAATTTCGGTTGGGGAACGTTTTCCGCCATTTCTTACATTTTCACCCAATTACCTTGATTAAATGATGAAAACTAAAATAGATTAATGTAATTAAGCAAAATTCAAGTAAGAAATCGTTACCCACTAGATTCCTCTAAAAATTCCTCAAAGAATTGCCTTCTCCCGAGCTCAAAAATAAAAAATGGAGTAAAAATGAACTAACCCTCGATTCTGTCCCCTTTTCTGCCCAGCGATCTTCACACTTGCGGCTCCGCACCTCCGAAAAATCCATCGCGGGTGCTGAATTCAATAAAAGGGACATGTCCGCATCTATGAAAATGCGGCCGACCCCGTGCGTGCACGCCTACGGAGCTTAGTCCGCACCCGCGAGTCCTCAACCGCACCTGCGAGCCTTCTGCGCATTTGCGGGTGTCGCAGATGCAGAAACTCCTCGCACCTGCGATTCTAGGACAAACTCCTAGTTCTCTTTTCTGCGCTTCTTTCTCCGCACGTGCGAGTTTGAACCTGCGGTTCCCACTCCGCAGTTGCGAAACACCAAACACCAGAAAAACTACAGCAATGGCCTAAGTCCAAAAATTCATCCGTTAAGCATCCGAAACACACCCGAGGCCCCCGGGACCTCAACCAAACATACCAACCATTCATATAACACCCTACAAACTTAGTCGAGCCTTCAAACCACATCGAACAACATCAAAAAGATGAATTTAGCACGGACTCAAGCCTAAGGAACCTTCAATTTTACAAATTATACAAACAACGCCGAAACATATCAAACCCAGTCCGAATGACTTCAAATTTCACACACTGTTCACAATTGACACTACAAACCTACAACCACTTCTAGAATTCCATTCTGGGCTCGATATCAAAATTTCCACTACCGACCGAAATCGTCAAAAATCCAACTCTCGCCAATTCAATCCTAAATCTACTACGGACCTCAAAAACACACTACGATGCGCTCCTTAGCCCAAAATCAACCAACGGAGCTAACGGAATCAACGAAATTCCATTCCGAATCCATCTTCACGCAGTTCCGACTACGGTCCAAATTCTAAGACTTAAGCTCTCATTTTGGGACTAAGTATCCCAAAACACTCTGAAACCCACAACCAATCCTCCCGGCAAGTCACAAAAAGCAGAAATAGATTTGGGGAAAGCAGTTATTAGGGGATCAGAGCTCTAACTCTCAAAATGATCGGCCGGGTCACTACATCATCCCCATCTTAAAACAATTGTTCATCATCAAACGAGTATAAAGCCATACCTGAAGCTGTGAAAAGATGAGGGTAACGACTGCGCATATCTTGCTCAGTCTCCCAAGTCGCCCCCTCGACCATCTGACCCCTCTACTAGACCTTTACTGAAGCAATGTTCTGTAACATGAGCTTTCTGACCTGCCTGTCCAAAATAGCTACTGGCTCCTCAATATAAGATAGATCATTGTCCAACTGGACTGAGCTGAAATCAAATACATGAGTTGGATCACCATGATACTTCCAGAGCATAGAAACATGGAACACCGAGTGAACTCCTGCTAGGATGGGAGGTAAGGCAAGCTCGTAAGAAATCTCCCCAACACGCCGCAATATCTTAAAAGGACCAATAAACCTTGGACTCAGCTTTCCCTTCTTCTCGAATCGCCTGACGCCCTTCATAGGCGATACCCGAAGCAAGACTCGCTCTCCAACCATAAATGCCAAATCATGAACCTTCCGATCCGCATAACCTTTCTTCCTGGACTGGGCTGTGCGAAGTCTATCCTGAATCACCTTCACCTTATCCAGGTCATCCTAGACCACATCTGTACCCAGCAATCAGACCTCTCCCGGCTCAAACCAACCCTCTGGGGACCGACACCGCCTACCATACAAAGCCATATACAGTGCCATCTGAATGCTGTACTAGTAACTGTTGTTGTAGGCAAAATTCGCAAGTGGCAAGAACTGGTCCCATGACCCTCCAAACTCCATCACACAAGAACGAAGCATATCCTCAAGAATCTTAATCGTGCACTCGGACTACCCATCCATCTGAGGGTGAAAGGCTATGCTAAACTCCACCCTAGTACCCAACCCTAGTATTACGGCTCTCCAGAAACGTGATGTAAACCGTGTGCCTCTGTCTGAAATGATTGATACTGGATACCGTGAAGGTGGACAATCTCTCTGATATAAATCTTAGCCAATCTCTTTGAAGAATAAGTAGTTAACACTTGGTTAAAATGAGCTGACTTGGTCAGCCGATGCAAGATCACCCAAATAGCATCGAACTTTCTCAAAGTCCTTGGAAGTCTAACTATAAAGTCCATGGTGATCCGCTGCCACTTCCACTCTGGGATCTCTAACCTTTGAAGTAAGACACCCGGTCTCTGATGCTCATACTTAACCTGCTGACAGTTGAGACACTTTGCTAGAAACCCAACAATATCCTTCATCATCCTCTTCCACCAATATGCTGTCGCAAATCCTAGTACATCTTTGTGGCACCTAGATGGATGGAGTACCCCAAGTTGTGGGACTCCTAAAAAATTAACTCCCGAAGCCCATCTACATTGGGCACACATATCCGACCCTGTATCCTCATCATACCATCATCACTAATAGTCACATCTCTAGAAGATGGGGATCATCATACTGGCACTCCCTGATACGGTCATAAAGAGAAGACCGAGTGACCACACAAGACAATACTCGGCTCGGCTCTGAAATATCCAATCTCACGAACTGACTGGATAAGTCCTGAACATCCAAGGATAAGGGCCTCTCAGCTGCCAAAAGATATGCCAAACTCTCCAAAATCTCTGCCTGGCGATGCAAGGCGTCAGCCACTACATTGGCATTCCCTGGGTGGTAATATATAGTGATATCATAGTCTTTAAGTAGCTCCAACCACCTCCGCTGACGCACATTAAGGTCATTTTTCTTGAACAAGTGCTGCAAACTTCGATAATTAGTGTAGATCTCACAAGGAACAATATACAAATAATGACGTCAGATCTTCAAGGCGTGAACAATGGCTGCTAACTCAAGATCATGGAAAGGATAATTCTTCTCATGCACCTTAAACTGTCTACACGCGTAGGCAATCGCCCTACCGTCTTGCATCAATACCGCTCCAATGCCAATCCACGAGGCATCACAATAGATAGTGTAAGACTCCGAACCTGTAAGCAATACTAATACTGGGGCTGTAGTCAAAGCTGTCTTGAGCTTCAGATAGCTCTCCTCACACTCCTCGGTCTACCTGAACGGAGCACCCTTATGGGTCATCTTTGGTCATAGGTGCTGCAATAGATGAAAACCCCTCAACAAAGCGATTTTAGTATCCCGTCAAATCAAGGAAACTGCAGATCTCTGTAGCTGATGATGGTCTAGGACAACTCTGCACTGCCTCCTCCTTCTTCGGATCTACCTTGATCCCATCACAAGACACTATGTGGCCCAAGAATGCCACTGAATCAAGCTAGACTCACACTTAGAAAATTTTGCATACAATCTCTTCTCCCTCAAAGTCTGAAGCACGGTCCTCAGGTGCTGCTCATGATCTTCCCGAGACCGAGAATATACCATAATATCGTCAATAAACACAATGATAAAAGAATCAAGATAAGGCCGGAAAACACTATGCATCAAATGCATTAAGGCTGCTGGGGCATTGGTCACCCCAAATGACATGACAAGAAACTCATATTGACCATATCTGGTCTGGAAAGTAGTCTTCGGGATATCTGGCTCCCGAATCTTCAACTTATGATAGCCAGAACGCAAGTCAATCTTGGAAAACACCCTGGAACCCTGTAACTGATCAAATAAACCATCGATGCGAGGTAAAGGATACCTGTTCTTCACTGTAATCTTGTTCAACTGCCGATAGTCAATACACATACGCATAGAACCATCCTTTTTCTTCACAAACAAGACAGGAACACCTCAAGGTGATACACTCAGCCTGATGAAACCCTTATTAAACAACTCCTACAAATGCTCCTTCAACTCAGGAGGAGTCATACGGTAAGGAGGAATAGATATGGGCTGAGTGCCCGGTAACAAATCAATGCCAAAATTAATATCTTTATCGGGCGCATGCCCGGAAGATCAACATGGAACACATCAGGGAAGTCCCTTACTACTGGAACTGACTAAACTGTAGGGGTATCAATACTGACATTTCTTACATAGGCCAAATATGCATCACACCCCTTCTTAACTATTCGCTGAGACTTATGAAATGAAATGACCCTGCGGGGAGTATACTCTAAGGTACCTCTCCACTCTAATCGCGGTAAGCCTGGAATAGCCAGCGTCACGGTCTTAACGTGGCAATCAAGAATTGCATAATGGGGCGACAACCAGTCCACGCGCAAGATAAGTCTACCATACTGAGTAATAAAAAATTGGCTCTAGTGTCAAAACCATTAAGAGCAATCAAATACGACCGATATGCACGGTCCACAACAAGAGAATCTCCCAAAGGAGTAGATACATAAACAGGGGAACTCAAAGAATCTTGAGATACCCCTTAATGTGGAGCAAATAAGAAGACACATATGACTATGTAGATATTAGGTAAAATAATACTGATGCATCCCTATGACAAACAGGGACAAAACATATAATGACTGAATCTGAAGAGACGACCTATGAACGGGCTGGAAGAGAATAGTACCTGGCCAGGCCTCCCCCTCTAGTGAGACCTCGATCTCCACCTCGAGTTTCCTGAGTAGGTAGGGTGGCAGCTGGGGTTGGAAGAATTCTAGAGGACCCGGTGGAGCACGTGGGGGCTTATAAGCCTGTGGAGGTTCACCCCTCCTGGCTATGGGGCAATCCCTGACCATGTGACGAGTATCATCACACTCAAAAAAAACCTCGAAGGACATGGTGGCTGAGACTGACTCGTACCTGTCCTGCTGGACTAGCCAATAATAGCACCTCGAGTAGGAGGCACATAGGATACTAGCGGTGCATAATAAGGCTTATGAGGTCTAGGAGGAGCGGGAACACTGCTGGCTACTGGAATAGCTGAATGAATAGGGCGACTCACAAAACCCCTACCATGGCGTGCTGCTGGTGCACGAGCTCCTTAAAAAAGACTAGTCTCTCGATATATCTTGGCCTCTCTCTCCTCTCTGTCCCGGGTAAACATGCCCTCGACTCTCCTGGCAATACTCATGGAATTCTAATAAGTAATATCCATCTCTAACTCTCTAGCCATACTAGTCCGAATATTGGGGTGGATTCCCTTACTGAAGCGACAAACCATCTCTATGACTTTAGCAACCAAAGCCGGTGCATGTCGAGCTAACTCACTGAAACAGTCTGCATACTCCGACACAGTTATAGCACCCTGGCGCAACTGCTCAAACTCTGCGCGCCAAGCATCCATGAGGCTCTGAGAGACATACTCACACAAGAACATCTCTGAAAAATGAGTCCAAGTGAGTGACACTGCCTCATCCAGACTACTCAGCTAATAGGCACGCCACCACTGATATGCCTCTCCCCTCAGCTGAAAAGCGGTGAAGGAAAACCTGCTCGTCTCCACAATGCCCATAGTGCAGAGAATACGGTGTACTCCTCAAGAAAACCAACATCATCTGAAGATAGTCCGTTGAAAGTAGGTGTGTGGTACTTCTTGTACCTCTCAAGTATGAGATGCTCTGCCTCAGAAGCAGCTACCCTGGTCTCATGCTGAACTAGAGCCACTGGGGGCATATGAATAAACTCTGGGGCCTGATCAACCTAGACTCTCTGCTTAGGAGTGCGGGCTGGGGGAGTTTGTGCCCCTCCCCCGGCCTGAGATGTGGTAGGAGCTATCGAAACCAGCCCAGCCTGGTCCAAAGTGCTGAACATGCTCATGTACTGAGCCAATGTCTCCTGGAGGGCTAGAGCAGCAAAAGGAATCTCTGGTGCCGGCCCTCCAGCTGAAGTTTCTGGGGGCTCTTCTGTCGTAGCTCTCACAGGTGTCGAGCTACACCGCGTGGTCGTCCTTTACCCCGACCCTGGCCTCTGGCGGCTCTGGAAGGGGGCTCGGGTGCCTGATCGTTAGTCCTTTTGGTACGGGGTCTCACCATCTGTGAGGAATAGAATAGAAATTTTAGATTTTTGATGTTAACAAATCGCACGACAAGGAATTCAAAGAAGTATGATTGTTCTTAAAAGTTACATAGCCTCCCGAAGATAAGTACAGAGGTCTCCACACCGATCTGCGAGACTCTAATAAACCGGCTCGTGACTCACCACTCCTATGAACCTATAGCTCTGATACCAACTTGTCATGACCCAGTTTACCCCCTCCGAAAGGTGTCGTGAGGCAAGGAGGCAGTGCTTAGCCTCAGGCAAGGAAATGAGTCAGTTTTTAATCGTATGCAAGGACAAGCAATATTTATCCTTATGCAACGGTGAGGGCGGTGTTTATCCTTATGCAAAGAGTGGAGACATTCCTTAGTCTCATGCAAGGAAATGAGACAGTGCTTTCTCTCTGGCAAGGAAAGACAATGCTTAGCCTTATGCAATGATAGAGGCAATGCATAGCCTCATGCAGGGGATGGAGATAGTGTTTAGTCTCATAAAAAGAAAGGCAGTGCTTAGCCTTATGCAGTAATGGAGGAAATGCTTAGCCTCATGCAAGGTATGGAGGCAATGCTTTAGCCTTATGCAACAAAGGCAATGCTTAGCCTCATGCAGGGGATGGATACACTGTTTAGTCTCATGCAAAGAAAGGCAATGCTTAGCCTTATGCAAGGCGAGGGCAGTGCTTAGCCCTATGCAAGGTGAGGCAGTGCTT
The DNA here is from genome assembly GCA_005239505.1 of Nicotiana paniculata. Taxonomy (NCBI): domain Eukaryota; kingdom Viridiplantae; phylum Streptophyta; class Magnoliopsida; order Solanales; family Solanaceae; genus Nicotiana; species Nicotiana paniculata. Next base: position 182,805 of record ML316553.1, on the reverse strand, counting down.
AGCCCAATGCAAGGGATAAAGACAATGCTTAGTCTCATGCAGTGGAAGGCAGTGCTTAGCCTTATGAAATGAGGATGTCAATGCTTAGCCCTATGCAAGAAAAGCAATGACTAGATGTAAGAGAACAAAGCATTTCTTATCTTGATGTGTTTACATTTGGGAATTCTTGTTTGTTGTGAAGATAGTGATCCCCTTGTGTGTATATATTTGCAGACGTTCCTGTTATGTTCATTGTGCCTGCATCCAAAGAAAAAGTTTCGAGTTTTGCAGGGGAAAGGTTGGTTTGTGCTCTCTATTTCCTTGCTTTTCCTTTCTTCTTGAGGCCCTGCTTGAGTTACCCTGGGTTACGTCTGGCTGCCATAGAAACAAATTTTTGAAAAATATGCATGTATTTGACAAATTATTTTCAGAAATGTAGTTGTTTGAAATACGTGATAATATATGGGATTAAATGATTTTTATGAACTGGTGACTGTGACGTATTTTGAGATGTTGCAACCTCCTTGCTTTGGAAGTTTGAGGATCCTCCTCAAATTCTGCCCTAGTTTAAATGCGTACTTCTGGTAACCCATTCCTTGTCTGATTCAAACGTGACAAAATCGCGCAAACTCGAGATCTTGCCCCAGTTTCTAACCATGGGAGAAATGAATATTTTATTATGATGTGACAGAACCCGCAAGGCTGCCTACGTATCCGGCTTAAATGGATATCAGGTCAAACATAGTTTAGTTACATCAAATAGAAAATGCAAACAATCTTAAACATAGTATCTCTTGACTGCGTCCGAATTGATAGGTTTCGGCCATATTCTCTGTCCATTTTTGCAAGTATAAGTGCTCCTCCTGTCAATACTCGGTGAACCATGTAAGGGCCCTGACAATTGGGTGAGAATTTCCCCTTGGCTTTATCCTGATGCGGGAAGAGTTGCTTTAACACCAATTGCCCCGGTGCGAATTGCCTTGACCTGCCCCTTTTGTTGAAAGCTCTTTCCATTTTATTCTGGTAGAAATGACCGTGACATACCCTATTCATTATTTTTCTATCGATGAGAGCTAGTTGCTCATACTGGCTTCATACTGATTCCTCATCACTGAGTTCAGCTTCTTGTATGATTCTTAAAGAAGTAATTTCCACTTTGGTGAGGATAACGACATTGGTACCGTAAACCAGTAGGTAGGGGGTTTCCCAAGTTAATGTATGAACTGTGGTACGATACCCAAGTAAAGCAAATGGTAACTTATTATTCCATTGTTTGTAATTGTCCACCGTTTTCCTCAATATCTTCTTGTTGTTCTCGTTAGCAGCTTCTACGGTTCCGTTCATTTGCGTCCTATATGTTGTAGAGTTCCAATGCTTGATATTGAATGTTTCACATATGGATTTCATCAAATTGGTATTGGCAGCCTTGTCAGTAATGATTTACTCTGGTACACAAATCGACAAACAATGCGGTCTCGAAAAAAATCTGCTACAACTTTCTTAGTCACCACTTTATACGATGCAGCTTCAACCCATTTTGTGAAGTATTCTATGGCTACCGGAATGAACTTATGCACGTTTGAAGTATATGGTTCGATTGGTCCGATGAGATCCATACCACAAGCGGAGAAAGGCCATGGTTAACTTATTGTATTAAGTTCATTGGGTTGTATTCGTATCATGGCAAAATGTATCTGACAGTGGTGACACTTTTGAACATACTTGATGCAGTCCGTTTCCATACTCATCCAAAAACACCCTGCTCTTAATATCTTCTTGGCGAAAATGAAACCATTCATGAGGAGTGCGCAGGTTCCGGCATGTATTTCCTCGAGCAATAATGGAGGCCTCCTTGGCATTGACACACCGTAGTAATCCCAGGCCAGGAGTCCTTCTATACAGAATTTCTCCTCATTGAAAGTAATGGTTGGATAATCTTCGAAGTGTGCACTTCTGAATATGGGTAACGTGATCTAGATATTCTCCTTTCTCCAAGTATTCCTTGATATCGTGCAACCACAGATTTTCGTCAATGTCTTCTTCAACATGAGCACAATAAGCTGGTTGCTTATGAATTCATATTGGGAAAAGATCAATGAAATTCTTTTCTGGGTGTTGCATCATGGAAGACAAAGTGGCTAATGCGTCTGGAAACTCATTCTGAATCCTTGGAACATGTTTGAACTCTATCTTCGTGAACCTCTTGATCAATTGTTGTATACAGTGCAGATATGACAATATTTTGGTATTCTTTGTAGCCCATTCCCCTAGAACCTGGTGCACCAAATGATCTGAATCTCTAATCACCACCGACTTCTGAACATTCATGTCGATGGCCAATCTGAGTCCCAGGATGCAAGCCTCGTATCCCGCCATATTGTTGGAGAATGGAAACCTGAGTTTTGCAAATATCGGACAGTGTTTGATGCTCTATCGAAGAACATCTCCAACCATTATATGCCTCACTGATATCTTCTCCTATGAACGACACCTCCTCATCAGGAAAATACGTTTTCAATGGTTCGTATTCCCCATCTACGAGATTTTTTGCCGAATGATCTGCCAATTATTGCCCTTTCACTGCCTTCTGAGATGGATGATGTCGAATTTCTCAACAATATTTTCCATTTTGCTAACTTACCCATAGGCATGAGTTTATGAAAGATGTATTTTAGCAGATCCATCCTTGATATATGTAGTTTATGCACAGAAATAATGCCTCAACTTCTGAGCTATCCATGTCAAAGCACAGCAAGTGCGTTCCAAAAAAGAGTACCTGACTTCATAAGGCGTGGACTTCTTTCTCAGATAATATATCACATGTTCTTTTCTCCAAGTTTCATCATGTTATCCAATAACGCAACTAAAAGCCCCATCTAACACGGAGAAATAAAGCAGCATAGGTCTTCCTGGTTCTGGTGGGACCAACACGGGCGGTTTAGATCAACACTCCTTGATTTTTTCAAAGGTTTTTTGGAATTCTTCAGTCCAGCTTCTTGCAACATCTTTGCTAGCATTCTAAAAATTGGGTCACATATCACGGTTGATTGTGCTTTGAAGCGGCTGGTGTAATTGAGGCGCCCTAAAAAACTCATTACATCTTTCTTATTCTTTGGAGGTGGCATTTACTGGATAACTTTAACTTTTGATGGGTCTAACTCAATCCCTCGGTGATTGACGATGAATATTAACAGTTTTCCAGCAGGGACTCCGAAGGCGCATTTTGCAGGATTCAGCTTTAAATTATATTTTCGAAGTCGGCCGAAGACTTTCTTTAGGTCTGCTATGTGATCCGAACTCCTTTTAGATTTGATGATAACATCATCCATGTACACCTCTATTTACTTGTGTATCATGTCATGAAACATGGTTGTCATGGATCTCATGTAAGTGGCTCCAACATTCTTCAAACCAAACAACATCATTTTGTAACAGTATCCCCATGGTGTGATAAAGGCTATCTTTTTGGCGTCCTCTTCATCCATGCAGATCTGATGATATCCTCCAAAGCAATCCACAGAAGATTGGAATTTATGCTTGGCACAATTGTCAATCAATATATGTTTGTTGGGCAACGGGAAATCACCTTTGGGACTTGCTCTATTCAGATCTTGGTAATCGACACATACTCTAACTTTCCTATCTTTTTATGGAACTGACAGAATGTTGGTCAACCAAGTCAGGTATTCGACCACTTGAAGAACCTTGGCTTTGATTTTATTGGTGACCTCTTATTTTATCTTCAAACTCATACTTGGTTTGAACTTTTTGAGCATCTGCTTTACCGGTGGACACATGGGATTGATGGGTAGCTTGTGAGCTACTACGGATGTGCTTAAACCTGTCATATCGTCGTAGGACCATGCAATGATGTATTCATATTTTTTTAGGAATCTCATGTATTCTTCCTTTTCTGGCGGTGAGAGATGAATGATTATACATGTTTCCTTGATCGTTTTGGAATCCCCTAAGTAAACAGCCTCAGTTTCCTCAGATTTTGGCTTGTTTTCAAAGTTTTCTACATATCTGATGATTTCCTCAGGTATTATATCATCCTCCAGATCCTCTGAATCAATATCCTTATGTTGTGTTGTCTCATTACATGTCACAGTCGTAGGTTCATCGGGATAGGTAATAATTATGTTGAAAAGAAAAATGTAAAAGATATTAATAAATACGAAAGCAGTAATGCATTAATAAAATTTTAAGAAGTACACAGGTGCGGCTCAGTGGCTCGAGCAATTATTTCAAAAAAAAAATACTGAAAAATGTTTCAAATGCTCAAAATAATTTAAAAATAATTGATGCTAATTTGCCAGGCTACCCAGGAACTTGGCAGGCCCGGGATGGTACAATGGTCCAGTTCTTGAGAAAAGCTCCTTTCTCCATGGTCTGAATGGTAAGGTCTTCCTCCTCCTCGTCCTCCTCGACTATCGCATTGCAGTCCATATCTTTTTCATCTAGAAATAACTTCATCATGCCAACCAAAACATCATCTTCCTCAGACCCCCACATCATTCATCTTGATGGAATGTCTGGTGCAGAGGTGGTACCGGTTGTTCCAGTGGATAATGAGGAGCACGCCATGGTGTTGACCAATCCTAGTATTCTTGCCAGGTGTATTCATATCCGAGTCCAAAAGTCCTACCATGGTACTGTGGCTGTACGAGTTTGGTGATCCCTTGAAGATTTTTGCCGAGACCATTGTCGGGTACATACCCCGTCCATAGCAGTATGCTTTCTATCTTGTTGCTCCACCATCGGTCCTTTTCAATTGCGTTGACTTGTTCAATGCGATGGTTTGTTTCTCCAGCCAGCTTCTTTATATTTTCAATAACTGGAGCAATCTGATTGGTGTAGATGGGGTTTCTTCCATCTTCATCGATGATCACCTTCTGATGATTCCACTTGAACTTCACAGTGTGATGCAAAGTTGAATCCAGCGCTCTGACGGAATGTATCCATGGTCGTCCCAATAATAGGTTGGAAATAGCAGATATATCTAGAACTTGGAACTTGACATCAAACCAAGTCGGGCCCATATGTAGACTGAGGTCTATTTCCCCAATGGTGGCTCTCTGAGATCCATCAAGTGCCTTCACGTTCATCCTTCCCTTTCGTATTTCGTGCAAGCCTTACCTAGTCTCTTTAGAGTGGTCAATGGACATATATTGACACTTGAACCCCTATGTCACGACCCAAAATCCACTAATGGTCATGATGGCGCCTAACACTGCTGTCAGGAAAGCCAACAATAATTGATTAACTCGATTATTCATTTTGGTATTTCAAAATCATAATTTTCCTTCAATTAAATCATCATAAATAAAATTTACAGAATAAATGATAATATTTTCCCAACTACAATACTGAACAACTCATAAGCACCCCCAATACCCGGTGTCACAAGTGCATGAGCCTCAGCTAGGACGTAAAATAAAGTACAACATCTATCCAAAATACAAATTAGACAGGAAAATATAAATAACTCTAAAGGAGACTCTGCTGGCTACAGATCGTAACATGGAATGCATATCACCTAAATCCCCGCATTAACCATGTCTTTGCGCCCACAAGGCCACTAGACATATATGTAACTACACAAAAATGTGCAGCAAGTGTAGTATGAGTACGTAAATCAACGCGTACCCAGTAAGTATCCAGTCTAGCCTCGCAGAAGTAGTGACGAGGGGTCAAGTTTGACACTTACTACGGGATAACAATAAAATACCGATGTTATAATTAAGCATTGATTACATAATATAGCTGAAAACTCAACAACTGGAAATAATAAACAATCCCTTTTACTAATAGAAATTTCCAAATTTATTTTCATCATTTAAAAATTTATATCTCAAGTCAATGGAACAATGTCAATTATTATTAGATCCAAAGAATCATCACGAGCAAGTCATGATGAGGTCGTACGGCCCGATCCAACAGATAAATATAAACTGTGCACTGCTGATGGTCGAACGACACGAACCATAGATGTATCTATTAACCTGCCAAGGGAAAACGTCCCGCTCCCACGAGAGTTGTGGAAATTTACCCCGCTCGTGGAATATATTTGCGACGTGGTTGAACACAAATTTTCTCAGATTATTATAATATTCCTCAATTCTTATAAAAAATACGAGATTCAAATGAGAACTTTCAAATATCGAAATCCTCAATTTCAAATCTTTTCAAGGCAATTAATAAGCATACTCAACCTCAATTCTTTTCAAGGAAAATAATAAACATAATCAAATAACAATATCAACAAGGCATGGTGTAAGCCTAAAACTACTCGGACATAAGCTTAATTATTAGCTACGTACGGACTCTCGTCACCTCATGAGTACGTGGTCCCCGCAAATAAGAGCACACATGAATTCAATTCATCTACGTGGTTAATTCTCTCACAAAATCCGACAACCCATTCCGATACTAGTTGAACCATACTAATTTTATCAAATTCGGATAACAACTTGACCTCCAAATATTAAATTTTCATTCTTGAAAAGTTTTGCAAAAATATTGATTTTTCCATTTAAATCTGAAATAAATGATGAATATAACCATATAATCATGAAGTATAATCACTTACGAATATAGAACACATACCCCAATCCATATGATGAAAATCGCTTCAATCTGAACTCCATAGCTCTAAATATGTCAAAAATGACCAAAACTTCGAAATATAGCTTCTGCCTAGGTTACTCTTCGTGATCGCGAAGCATAACTTTTCTCAGCCCAAAATTTGCCCTTTGCGATCGCGAAGAACAAGTGCCTAGGTCTTCCAGACAACCTCTAGTATAATGGTCATAACGTTTTGTACAAAACTCTAAATTGCAAATTCTTTAACTTTTGGAAAACTAGACACCAAGGTATATAACTTTGATGTTTTGCTCATGTCTTAGTTCTTTATAGACTACGAGACAAATTTCTTCTTCGCAATTTCCATACTCTTCCCGTATAGGCTGTAGTATACCAATCATAGCTTTTTATACACAAATCCAAATGCCAAATGGTTTAATTTTCTGAAAACTAGATACAAAGGGATACAACTTTAATTTTTGGATCAGCCCCAAATTCCTTAGAGATTCCGAGATACAAGCTTCCAAAGTCGGGTCAGTGCAACAGAAACTTTCCTCTACGCGATCGCAACATGGCTTCCGTGATCGCAAATCACAGGACAATTTCTCCCATTTTACTCAACGCCATTGCGACCACTTACCCGCGATCGAATAGCACACCACTATAGGCAAAAACCAGCAGCTAAAAATGGCCTAAAAATGGTCTCACACCACCCTGAAACTCACCCGAGCCTGCCGGGACCCTATTCGAACATACTAACAATTCTCAAAACATAAAACGGACTTAGTCGAGGCCTCAAATAACATCAAACAACACCAAAATCATGATTCACATACCAATTAAAGCTTAATGAACTTGAGAACTTCAAACTTCTACATTCGATGCAGAAACCTATCAAATCATGCCCGATTGACCTCAAATTTTGCACACAAGAAACATTCGATATTACAGACCTACTACAACTTTCGGAATCAGAATCCGAACCCGATATCAAAAAGTCTACTCCCGGTCAAACTTCTCAAAAACTTTCAAATTTCTATCTTTCGCCAAATGACCCCGAAATGACCTATGGACCTCCAAATACACGTTCCGATGCGCTCCCAACAGCAGAACCACAATACACAGTTATTCCCAGACTCGGAATCCCAAACGGACATCGATAACATCAAGATACACTTTCACCCAAAATTTATGAAATCCTTCCAAATGCCAACTTTCAACAATAGGCGTCGAAATGCTTCCGTGCCATCCAAAATCCAATACGGACATACGCCTAAGTCCAAAATCATCATACGAACCTGGTTGAACCTTCCAATCTTGATTCCGAGGAAATTTACTCAAAAATCACATTGTAGCCAATTTCTCCAACTTAAAGCTTCCGAAATTTGAATTTTCTTTCCAAATCAACTCGAACATCCTAAAATTCAGTTCCGACCACGCGTGCAAGTAATACCTGAAGTGAAGCTACTCAGGGCCTCAAACATTGAATGACCCGCTAGATATCAAAACAACCGGTCAGGTCGTTACACCCCATCTATCGAGACACTGGTGATGAATTTATCTTCAAATTGCACAATAATATGCAATGCCCTGTTGTGAATCAGTCCTTCGGGTGCTAATTCATCTTCGTGGAAGGTGATTTTGTGTCTTTCCAATACCCATCCGACCATGTTAGCCATCTCCCCACTAGTGATGTTGGTGGGCACATAAGCTTCACTTAACACCTTTATCAAAGCATTCTTGTGCGCATCCGAACATTGTAGTAGTGATAATATGAAAATATGAGCCGGAGTTTTGTTCGGGTGGTCAACAATAGAATACTCCCTGGCTTGTATCTTCCTCCAAAGATCATCAGAGCCAGTTTCGACACCAGGTGTCTTAGGTGCAACTTCCTTGCTTGTTCCTCCAAGATTCTCTTGTGTGTAAACTCTGCCAGTTATGTCTTACCTTGCACATCGCATGTTCCCTCTATTTTTGCTTTTCCTTTTCTCATTGCTTCAGCAATATAATCCCACTGAATGGCACCATACTTGTAAGATGGCGTGGGAGCTACCATCAGGGTGAAGGGTGTAGTTACCTCGATTTGAAATGGCGCCTGGTTTGTATCACAATTGGCGTGAGGCTGGCCGGAGATGTTTTGTGAGTATCTCCCTCTCGAATGAGTCCAATGGACACCTATTGATTCTATTCTTCGTCAGTCTCTATCACATTCACTCTTTTACCTATATAATCCAGGAGAGGACTGTTACGAACATTTGGTGCAACTTCTTTTGCCTGTATGACCTTAGTATCGATCATCGTCTGAATCTTGTCCTTCAACATGCGACACTCCTCAATGGTATGACCTCTCATGCTTGAATGAAAGCACATGTTTTCTTGGGGTTGATCCATTGAGAGGGCTTTTCCACGAATACAACAGGGATTGAAATAACATAACCAGCGGCCTTGTGTCTCTCATACAATTGGTCTGCAGTCAAAATTTGCACGTGACTTCAGGTAGTTTTGGCGTGTACGTGGAGGTGAATTGTAATATTCAGGTTGAGTATTGTAGGTATGGTAGGTGATAGCAGGGTGTTGGTATCTTGGGGGTGAGGGTTGATATGTCGGTGCAAGTGTTTGGAATGTGAGGAGAGACTTCGGGCCCTGGGCCACCATCAAAGCACCCACTTCTTTCTTCTTCGAAATGCCTCCTGATTGTAAATATTTATTTATGGCTTGTAGTGCCTCAAAATTGGTCACCATCCATTCTTAATTCCTTATTCTAGTATTTCTCCTAACTTGGTGATGTCGGAGAACTTATGATTTTCAATAACCATCAACCTTTTGTAATACTGCGGGTCTTAAGATCTGACAAAGAATTTGTTCATTTGTTCCTCTTGAAGTGTTGGCCTTACCTTTGCGGCTTCTAATCTTCAATGAGTAGCATACTCGTGGAAGGTTTCTGTCAGCTTCTTCTTGAGGTTTTGGATTTAGAAAACATCTGGCACATTTTCCTGTTGGACCTGAATCTATCCTTGAAGTTTGATGCCATACTCACCCAACTAACCCACTTCTTTTGGATTTTACTGATATACCAAGACAAGGTGTCTCCTATAAGGATTCTCATGAACATTTCCATGCAGATTTATTCGTTCTTTCCTACTCGTACAAGCTTGTCACAATACGTTCTCAGATGTACTTCTGGGTCACCAGTTCCATCGAACATTTTAAACTTGGGAGATTTGTAACTCTCTGACATTTCCACATCTGGCTGAATACATAGGTCCTCATAGTTTAGACCTTCAACGCCTTTACAATCTTCAACACTCTGAATTCTACTGGTGAGCTTCTTGAGTTCCTCTGCCATGTTTTTAATGAGCAGATCCTTCTTAGTTAATTCGGGTATGTATAGGGTTTTTTGCTGGGTGTAGGGTATGGTTTCCACATATATCGGATTGCTTTGATGGATTCCTTAAACATGGGTATAAGGGTGGTCATTGGTCGAGTTTTGGGGATCATGCATAGGTTGTGGTGCATTCTGGGGAGTGTGATAAGTTGTGGTTTGTGGGTATTGAGTTGGATGATGGTGGTGTTATTGAGGGGCCGGTACTGGTGGCAGGTTAAGGTTTTGGGGAGGTGCGGGATGCTGGTGTGGTGTAGAAGGATTTGTGGTGGGTTTTGGTGTTCTGTGTTTTGTGGTGGGTTTTGGTGTTGCATGTTTTGTGGTGGTGTTTGGTTCTGGGTAGTCGAGTTTTGTTAGTTAATGTCGGGGACATTGAGAATGAGGGAGAGTTTTTCAAATTTTGGACCTGCTCAAGCTCGCCTTGTAGTTCCAGAATTTTTTGTTCCAAATGTAGGACAAACTTATTCTGTGCCAAAGTACTTTGGGCATATGAAGTTTCAACATTTTCCGCCATAGTAGCGTTGTCTTTTCTGATATCACTCAAATCATCAGTTTTCCCTTTTCCATTGCCTTTACCTTTGGGATCGTTTGGTGGAGGAGTAGGCACAGGACTTCTAGATCTGCTGTGGTATGCTGATGATGCCAGTATGCACGAACCAACCTTTGGGAATGGGAATAATCAAAAGGAAAAGAAAAAGAAAAAGATAATCAAGTTAGTAAAGTGAAATAAAAGAGTGTTTGTAATATTAAAACATGTTTCACAAAGTCACGCAATAATTCATGTCCTAATTTGGGACCTCATTGTGCCTGAGGTAAGCCTAAGCGACACGTAAACCTGGAGAAAATTGATGCCAACATTTGCATCATTTCATTAGCGCGAAAAATGAGTCAAACCTTTACTAAATCGACAATAATTCTTAGGTTACTAATGGCATTTAGCCTTATTACAACCGAAATCTAAAGCTAAGCTAGAAAGCAGTAAAGAACATCATTTCCTAGCCTACTTGGTCCCTGAAGGACCTTCTTCATGCTTGTCTCTTTTGACCCCATCAATCAAGTTCCCTAGATCGCGCATATACAACAATAAGTAAGCTTTAACTAGATGTCCTCCTTCACTGCTATCCATGACTTGGCAATGTGAGAGCCTCTTTCTCATCCTACCCTCGAGCTCCATCAATCCTTGTTCCATGTATTCCAATGTAGGCTTAGTGGCAATCTCTTTCCATTCTTTTATCGCCTCCATGTCCACTTTGTGTTGTTCCAGATGTTTAGTTTCAAGCTTGAACACTCTTTTTCGCAGTATCTTATACTTAACCTGTGCCTCAGCCACCCTATCTATGTTCCTATCCTTTAGATTGACTCCTGGCTTGACGTCCTTTGCTTCATCGTCCTCCAACCAGATATATAGTACTACATATGACTGATGTGATACCTATCTGGATCAATGGTTTCTCTTTCCACAATGATCTTTTGGTTCCACATATATTGTGCTTCAAACTTGAACGAAATGGCATCTCCTTTCAAGTCCACCTTGTACTTGACCATGTTGGAAACCCGAGGTATGACCTGTTTTCTTCTCGCTTGCCTCATTACCCTTATGGGAGCATAAACATAGATTCCTCTCAATCCAATTAGTATCATATGAGTAATCCCCCTTGACCCGATGATGAACCCATTGCTAGGAAAACATTCAAACATCCAATTTACCTGCTCATCTGTCCGATTGCTGAAGAAACGCCCCCAACTTATAGCATTTCTAGGTTGTGCAAACCTGTCTCGGATAAATGTCATTTTCTTTGGGTGATAGTTTTCTATGTAGTCATTCAGCGGCCTTTGCAGAAGCTCTTGGCGGTACTTGCCTATTTGAATGTGTTCCAGCAGCCAGGCTTGTAGTAATAGATTGCAACCGTCAAAGTGTCCAAATCCCCGCATGCACCAATGTAAAGCGCAGTACATCTCATCTAAGATCATAGGGATGATGGTATAAGTTTTTCCATCGATTCCCTCCATCAGGGCCCTGGCGACCATGGCTAAGTGAGTGTGAATCCCTCCTCCTTTCATTGGAAATATCAACAACCCCAAGAAGCAGACGACGAACACATAAACTCGGCGGTGCGTCCAACCCAAGGAAGTAATGGCAATTTAATAATGATGAAAATGATATGACTTGCTATGCCCATAACGGTCCTAAAGGAATTAAAAAGGGATATATTATTTCTTTAGACAGAGCAGTTCGTCATTCTTGTTAAAACCCATCATTTTTAAAAAACTGTGGAGAGTGCAATTCTCTGGTACTAGTAATCCCAAACTATCCCATTGCAACTTGGTGAAGCCTCCTATTTCTTCTAGGTGAAGATTCATTTCTACATTTCCAAATCGGAAAACAACTCTCTTCTCATTCCAGAACATGGTAGTGTCCTCAATCAATTCCCTATTTGGTTGAATGTCTTGCAGGGATGGCAGGTCACCAACACTCTTCTCATGTGATTGTTGTCTCAAGGTGCAAGGTCTTTCCATCAGTCAAGTAGCAAGGGTGGGAGGTTTAGGACCATACCGAACCTGGGGATTTCATGCTTCATTTTACAAACAAACAAAGTTAGCCTTTTCCCCATCAAGATTTGACTACTTACGCAATAACGATCAACACGTTGGCACAGTTTCTCCAAGTAATGCACATAATCTGATAGTGTCCATTGGGATTGTGGAAATCCCATCGGACTTTGATCAAGGTTTATCTTAATGGGTTGTCACGTTAATACCACTTTAGCCTGTACTAGGTTTAGCATGGTGCATGTACATTTCAAGTTTGAGTAGGGTTTCTAGAATAGTCTAGATTGGTAATCCCAAGTGGAAAACATTAGAGGGAAAGGCACGGGACCTTTGACTGCACCGCTGATCGACTAGTCTATTGCTCCTTTCCGATTTAAAAGGGGTAATTTTCAGAGGAGTGCAAACACTCATCAAGTGCAACTATATTGATAATTGGCACGAGTTAAGTATGATGTGGAGCATGCTATATGGAGAAATAATAACACATTTCCAAATATTTGTATGATAAAACACGTAAAAGTAGTAAAATAAAATAACAAAAGTAAAATATGGAAAGAAGAGAGAAGAAATACAAAAGAAAGTAGAAAGTTTAGTTCATGAAAAAAAATGTGCGGGAACGTAATGAAGCAGGTAAGGAAGGAGGGATGAGGAGAGGCATGATATACTAATCTTAGACGAGATGAAAGAGATGGAGAGTGGTCATAGCAAAGGAAAATAGGGGAAAGTATGTCATAGAAAATTTAAACAAATAAAGGTGAATGGGGGAAGGGATGTGCATGTTATAGAAAATTTTAACAAATCTAGGTGAATAAAAAAAATAATCCACACAAGTCTAGTTCATTATGGTATGAGCCTAAGTGTAAATTCCCAGCAGAGTCTCCATGTTGTCGCGCCCCTTTTTCTCGCGAAAGCGGGTGTCGACGTGTGACAACTCTTTTAAAGAGGGGGTATTAAAAGAGAAGAGTTTCCACCTAATAATTTTAAGGTGCATTAGGGCACCTATTTGCGGATAACTCTGTTTGACTAGTCAACGCCACCAAAATCGAGTAAGGGCTCAAATTACCTCGGAGAGAAGGTGTTAGCCACTCTTCGAGGTCCACAACTGTGGGTCCCGACCGAAATTTAAACTATGTGAATTATGTAATTAGGCTAGGTGATCAAATAAATAAAAATAGATTAGAAGTCGAAAAGTCTAATTAAAACATATAAGGATCGGTACAAATCTTAGTAACTACAAGGATACAGCTACAAATACATAAAGAAAAGGGGAGGGGGGGGGGGGGGCCCTAAGTTTTTTAGCCTAAAGGATCACCCCTTGCAACATAAATAATACTTTGAAACTCCCTTGAGGTAGGATTTTTCTCATATTATTCAGCGGGTACATACTATCATCTCCTTATACCCTATTATTATGGTTAAATTGTTTACTTAAAGGCACTCTAACTCAATTGTAAGTCGTGTCCTATGCGTGTATTACTCATCCCATGCCTATGGTCCAGGAGGCTTTGGACCTACTATTTTGGTGGTTCTAGACTTTACTTAGGGTGCTCAAAATGATAAAAGCTAGGCGACATTCAAAATAGGTAGGACTGCACAAAATAGCAATGAAAGCTCAATTTAGCCTCTACACATAAGCACAAAAGCGCGCGATCAATCAGAATTTTTTTAGACGAGGCAGTACATGATGTTGATCATTAAGTCCTATATGAAGGATTTCTATGTGATTATGGTTTCCAGTATTATATATAAGCAGCGTTCGGAAAGATTAAAACATTGCAAGTCCTATAGGCATGATTTCTAATTATTTGCGCAATAAGGTAGTGAAATGATCCAAGAATCCCAAATTAACTGTACTGGTTTTATAAGCATGCTTCTTAGGCAGATGATAGTGTTTTATGGACGTGATTTCTAACAGTTGAAATTGATTTTATATATTATCCCCATAGGTGTGTCATCCAAGTGTGGCAATGCAATAAAGTGATTGATTAATTGATTAAAATCATATAGTCATGATATATAAAGGAGCGGTGTGTTAAGAGCAATAGAAACAATTGATTGATTGGTTAATTGAAAGCTTATAGAAATGGTATCTAGATGGTCAATAATGAAACATGTGTTATTTATCATATAGACATGATGTCTAAGTGTGTACAATAGTAAACCTAGAAACAAGTATAGCAAATACTTAAACATACTTTAGACAAGCTGAGTGAAGTTTGTGCGATTCCCTATAAGCATGATATCTATGAGTAGCATAATAGGAACACACTAAACAAAATAACGAATAAGACATGCTAAGCGAAAAGGCGAATAGAGCACATAGACCCTATAAACATGTTTTCTACCTTTTTTATCCAAGCATTAGAATATACCCGTTTCCCCCAATTCCACTAATCTCCCTATTATTCGTTAATACTAATTATTACATGCCCAAATAGGATAAAATAGTTACAGACTTAATAGGGCGGCTACATGCCAAGATACATCAAATACAGGATACCCCAGGCTAATTTTGGATTTTCAACTAAGCTTGGAGCCTTAGGTGATGAACAAGCCCAAACTCCAGGTGGCTATTAATACGCTTCAGTTTTGAGTACCAAACTGGCCAAATAACTAGGCCCAAAATTTAAGTCAACTGCCTTGCTTACCCAAGGAATTCTAAATAATTGTAGCAACATAAGTGACAAGCTTGGTACTAGGCGAACTTTATGACTTAGGAGTTTTAACTTTTAATGCTATAGCTAACAGAGAGAGAGCATAAATTTACAGACAAAGACATGCAAATAAGGTTACACAAAATCCTTTACAGGCACAAACGGTATAAACAAAGCAAGTTTCCAATGTCAGGTTTGAACATCATAAGTTAGCAAACTATGCCACATAGAGTTTCAAAGCAAAGCATAGTCCAGAATTAGCCTAAAGGACTTTAGACAATTACCATGAGAATCTGGCAAAGTCATAGACAGGAATAAGTGGATGGTAGTTTTCGCTTGAAAGTTTTTAACGTGAAAGCCTAATGAGAATATGGACATCAACATCATAGTGAAAGACTAATGGGCATAGTTAAGAACAGTTGGAAAACATTTCACTTAATTGAATATGAGCCTTAACATGATGGGCATTAATATAGCACAAAGACTCTAAAGAACTCATGGTAGATAAAATAACATGTCTATTACTGGCCAAAAAGACAAGAAAATATTAGGATTCATGTTAGTCAATCCCACATGAGAGAAAACTACACATTCACATTTATCCTAGAAGCAAGGCCAAGAGTGCAAGATTAATAGGTCAAAGAACATAGCTACTAGAGTTACAAATTGTAGATAAACAAGTTTGGTTACATAGTGAAATAATTCTATAACATGGGAGAATCAGGAATCAGTTTGCAGGAAATAATAGATTATTCTTAAAGGGTTTAATAGGAAGAGAATCATCAAAACATATTTTGAGCAAACACAGAACATGACATTATGGTAAAATTATGAACTTATAACAAGCATTGAACATGACATTAAGGAATACGTGTGAACTTATAATAAACACAAAATATGACATTAAGGCTAGCATGAACATTGTCAGTAAGGTAAAACTTAAGAGGGCCAGAAACTATTCGAATCAAATATGCATAGTGAAAGTCTACTACAAATGTTGAAGCCATCCAAGTTCGATACTGTGATGACCCAAAAGGTCATCCCGGAGTTGTTTTCTAGCTAATTATGTGTTCTGAGGTTGTGAAAATCTCCTTCCATCTCACCTCAATTTACATGCGTAGCCTGTGCGTAGCCGGGAAGCCTTTATATGAAAAACTGATAAAAATTATAATTTTGCATTAGAAAATTGAATAAAGTTGACTTCGATCAATATTTTTGGTAAACAGACCCGGACCCATTATTTGACGGTCCCGAAGGGTCCGTAGGAAAATATGGGACTTGGGCGTATTCCCGGAATCGAATTCCGAGGTCCCAAGCCCGAGGAATGATTTTTTTGAGTAAAATTGTTTTCTGAAAATAAAAGAGGTTTTTGAAAATAGAATTATATGTGAAACCTGTGGTATCGGGCCCGTATTATGGTTTCGGAGCCCGGTACAGGTTCAACATAATATTTATGCCATATCTTTGAAGTTTGGTAAGAAACGGACTTCATTAGATGTGATTCGGACCGTAAAGGCAAAAATTTAATGTTCAAAGAAGTTTTGAGGAATTTAATTGATTTTTGGTTTAGTTCATCGTTTTAGTGTTGTTTTATGTGGTTTGAAACCTCGAGCGAGTCTGTGCTAGGTTATATGTCTTGTTTGGGGGATTAGACGGGGTCCTGGGGGCCTCGGGTGTGTTTCGGATGGGCTACGGGTCATTTTCTTCCAACTTTGAACTGTCTTCTGGTGTCTGAAGTCCTTCATCGCGATCACAGTGCTTCCTTCGTGATCGCGATGTGTCTTTGCTGGTCACCCAAAGTTTTCTCTTCGCGATCGCATAAAGGCCTTCGCGATCGCGTAACTCCACCCTTTCCCTTCCATGTTCGCTTGAGCATCTTCGCGATCGCGTAAAGACCTTTGCGATCGCGTAGCTCCACCTTTTTCCTTCCGCGTTCGCGTGAGCATCTTCGCGTAGAGCATTTTAGGCCAGCAACCATTTTCTTCTGCACGATCGAGTCTCGTTTTCCACGATCGCGATGAACGAAACACCTGGGCAGAACAATTTATAAACTCAAAATCGGGGTTTCACAATTTTAAACATATTTTGACTTCTAGAACTCGATTTTGGGCAATTCTTTGAGGGTTTTTTCACACAAGTCGAAGGGGTAAGTGTTCTTCCACTATAATAAATTATATTTCATGAATTAGTTCTTGTTTTTATCATTTAATTTGTGTTTTGGGTTTAGGGAATTGTGGGTTTTGAAAGAAAATTTCTAAAAATGAAAAATCATGATTTGAAGGACCAAATGTTATCGGAATTGGATAAATTTAGTATGGATGAACTCGTATCGGAATGGGTAATCGGAATTTGTAAAATTTGTTGGGTTCTGAGGTGCGGGCCCAGGGGTCGATTTTAGGGTCGATTTTTATAATTTGGTAAAGATTGAAATTTTATTATTCAGAATAGTTCCTTAAACGGTTTATATGTATTTTGAAGTTTTTAGTTAATTTTGAGCCGTCCAGAGGCCTTCCCGCCTGAGAAGTCTATTTTTGAGTGCCGGGTTGTCGTCTTTGAGGTAAGTATCTTGCCTAACCTTGTGTGGAGGAACTACCCCTTAGGATTGAGTCTTGTATGTTGATTGTAGCCCGTGTACGCGAGGTGACCAGTGCGTACTCGGAATTATTTGCAAATAGATTGCCCTTTTAGGATTTTTAGGTCCTTGTGTTCCCGGTGTATGGATTGAAATTGTTATATCTGAATTCCCGATTTCTAGTTTTATCTCTTCCTGCTCAAATTAGAAGTTACTTGCCTAGCATTCCTTGTTTCTTATTCCTTGTGAATTCCTGATTTCTAGTTTTAATTGATGACCGCCAATGTTGATGATATTTTTTTTGATGTTTCCATTTACTGAACAATTGTTCAAGATGAGTTTATTCGGTGAAGCTAATTGTCTAAGTGAGATTGGTTATAGCTGATTCCCTTGCCGGGATGATTTTGTTTCTTGGTTGTCAAATTGAATATGTAGAATTGTTCCTATATTTGACTTGATTTCCCCTCGTTATGCTGTTTCTCTTTGTGCTTGGCATTCCTTTCAGTGGCTACTTCTTATGAGTGAGTTTTTACAATTTTTGTGATTTAAGTCTTTGTATTGATTTGCTCATCGCACTTTGCATTCGGTCTTGTTTGCTTTTGCGTCTGTTGTGGCAATTTATGTTGCTTCTGTCGCATTCTGGTTGTTTTCCTCAGTGGCTTCATTGCATATTTAAATGGGGACTACGGACGAGTTTCGGGGAGCTTTCCTCCTGTACTGCATTGCATATTTAAATTTGGACTACGTACGAGTTTCCGATAGCTTTCCCCTTGTACTGCATCGCATATTTAAATTGGGACTATGGACGAGATTCCGGGAGCTTTCCCTCTGTACTGCATCGCATATTTAAATTGGGACTACAGACGTATTCCGGGAGCTTTTCCCCTGTACTGCATCACAAATTCTGAGTTACAGACTGAGTTCCAGTTGTTCTATCATTGAGGAGATTTTGATCGAAAGGTATATATATACATGTATATATATATATACATACATATATGTTGAAAAGCTTAGCTGAAAAGCAATTATCTCCAGGAAAAGTTATGTCTGAAGGACTTCTATTTCTAAAGTATATTTGAAAAGTATTTGTCTTGCAGAAAAATGATATTTGAAACAGCAGTATTTCGGAAAGTATATTTGAACACCATGTATTTCGAAGGGACTATGTTTTAAAGATCTCTCTTTATAAAAATATATAAATGTACATTCAGAGAAAGTATGTTTCAAAGAAGAAATTTCTCTATTCCCAAAATGATTATATCTTTAAAGCTTTCGATATAACCTCACGATTTAAAGGTTTCACTCGAAGGTTTGATGCAGTGCTGAGTTGCCAGTATTTTATTGGGTGTGATTCTCGACATCTAGCTTGCATTATTTCCATTCTCTTTGCGTATTTCTATTATGCTGTATGTTGATCGTAATTATTGAATTTTCTTCCGTATTATTCGATCGTACCGTTAATTATATCGAAAAATCTTTAGATAGATATTATATTTAGGTCATTTGTACATTTATATCTTTTTACTTATTAGGTCAGTGGTGTCTTGACTAGTCCTCGTCACTACTTCATCGAGGTTAGTCTTGATACTTACTGGGCACTGCTGTGGTGTGCTCATACTACACTTCTGCACATTTTTGGGTGTAGATCCAGATAATTGTTGTTATTAGCTGCGTGAATCGTTGATGAGGAGACTCAAGGTAAACCTACTTCTGCGTTCGCAAGCTTCAGAGGCCCCTTCCTGCTTATTTTAATTGTACTTACTTATTCCTAGACAGTTGTATTTAGATTTGGTGGAAATATTTCGTACAGCTTATGACTTGTATTTACCGGGTTTTGGGGAAAATGTAGACTAAGTCAAGATTTCTATTATTGAGGTTGTTAAAGTTCTTTCATTATTGTTATTGTGGTTAAATGTTAGGCTTGCCTAGTCCCTAAGACTAGGTGCCATCACGGTACCCAATAGAGGGAAATTTGGGTCATGACAAGTTGGTATCATAACTCTAGGTTCATAGGTGCTACGAGTCATAAGCGAGTTTAGTAGAGGCTTGCGGATCGGTACGGAGACGTCTGTACTTATCTTCGAGAGGCCACGAAACTATTAGGACAATTTCACTTCTTTCATTCCCATCGTGCGAATTCATTGATCTTGAAGTTTGAAATTATCGTTCCATTCTCTCACCGATGGTGAGCACACGAGATGCGGTTACTGAAGATGTTACCCCGAAGAAACTTTGCAAGGGTCAGAGACAGAGGCGAGGAGCACGTGCCGCATTTAAGATGCCTGTCAGAGCAGCCGTTGAAAAGCCGCAGTAGTTCCAAGTGGGGGACAGGCACTGGGGGTGCCTGTTGCTCCCTTGGACTTCAGGAGACCTGGGCAGAGTTTTGAGTATGATTGGCATATTGAATCAAGAAGAGTTGATTCTAGTGCACCAGATGCTTCACGGATTAGGGGAGGAGTTCGGACTCCCAGCGTCTACACTCCAGAGCAGTGAGATCATATTTGTCAGGTTCTAGTGTCATGGTAGCACGACATGTGGTTTCAGTTCAGCCCGTGGTCAGGGCAGTAGAATCGGAAGAAAAATACCTTGGAATTGAGAGGTACAAGAAGTACCACCCTTCTATATTTCAATGGATTGGCGGTAGATGGTGCCCCGGGTTTCCTGGGGGAGTGTCACTTCATTCTTCGCATTTCGGGTGTTATGGAGACGAGCGGGATTTGTTTGTCACGTCTCAGGTTCAGAGTAGTGAGTTGATCAGTGGTGGCGACATATGAGTTGGGGTAACATGACCGAGTTAGCTTCACTAGCATGGATTCAGTTTTCGGAGATGTTTTGAGAGAGGTTGCACCTCAGTTCCTTGGAATGTACGGCGCACGGAGTTTGAGGAGTTTCATCAGGGAGCTATGTCACTATTGGAGTATGCCGTTAGATTCAGTGAGTTGGCAAGGTATACACCTCGCTTGGTTGCTTCAGTTAGGGAATGAGTCCGTAGAGTCATTGAGAGATTAAATATTATATTCGATTTGGCGGGACTCGGGGGTTAGAGTGGGATGCCTCGTTTCAGAAGGTAGTAGGGATCGCTCGCCAGTTAGAGAGCATGTGGGACGGTGAGCGAGAGGACATACGAGATCATGGAGAGAGTTCAGGGAGGCAAAGAGGCCTCGTAGATCGAAGGAATTTACTGCTCCTTATTATGGGGTCAAGGAACGACACGATAGATGTTTTTGTGGGTCAGCCAGTTCAGTTTGCATTACGAGCTTTGTGTGGGAGCCTCAGGTACTCATGGGTCACAAAGGATTCATATTGTATGTTCTCCACAACCACGTCGGTAGAGAGGTTGTTTTGAGTGCGGAGATTATAGCCACAGGGTGAGAGATTTTCTCCAGGATTCAGGTAAGTGAATTGTAACAGGGTATTCAGGTGAGTACAGGGCGCCCAAGAGGGGGAGGCTAACCCATTGATGTGTTTCATATAGTAGGCTGGAGGCCGTTGTCCCTGGTATTATCACACATGTTTGTTTTGATGTGTTATAGAGGGGCACCAATTGTATTTCTTTATAGTTTTGTTGGACAGGACGAGTCCCCCATATTTGTTGTTTCATTTATGAGCGAGTCCCGTGTTTTGCACTCTATTTTGTGTTTGCTCCTATTGGGAGATTCTATGAGTAGTAGCCCGTGTCTATCGTTGTTTATTTCATTCTTGATAGTGGTGAAACTGGAAGTGAGTCCTTGTTGTTCTTCGTGGTAAGATTTATGTGATTTTCCTGAGTATTTTGTTTACGAGTTGTGATTTGATACTCCGTCGAGATGTGAGATCAACTAGCTTTATGATTTTATCAACTGAGATGAATTAGTGGGGGAATTTCAATTGATATGATATATTTTCGGTATGTGATTCAGAGTTGAGGGCGAGGTCCTCGTGATATTTGTGATTCGATATGTTTGGACCGGGCTGAGTACCGCGGTGGAATTTTATCAGGATGGGATCCTCCGTGGGTATGTGTTGGATGTATACAATCAGTGATAGGATGAGTTCAAGGTGAATCTTGGCATGTTCGAGGATGAACGTTTGTTTAGGAGGGGGAGATTGTGATTACTCAAAAGGTCATCCCGCAGTTTTTTTAGCTAATTCTGTGTTCCGAGGTCGTGAAAACCTCCTTCCATCTCACCCCGATTTTCATGCGCAACCCGGGCGCATAGCCTGGAAGCCTTTATGTGAAAAACTGATCATAATGATAATTTTGTATTAGAAATTTGAATAAAGTTGACTTCGGTCAACCTTTTTGGTAAACAGACCCGCACCCGTGATTTGACGGTCCCGAAGGGTCTGTAGGAAAATATAGGACTTGGGCGTATGCGCGCAATCGAATTTCAAGGTCTAAAAATAAAAGAGGTTTTTGAAAATGAAATTATATGTGAAACCTATGGTATCGGGCCCGTATTATGGTTTCGTAGCCCGGTACAAGTTCGACATAATATTTTTGCCCTATATGTGAAGTTTGGTAAGAAACAGACTTCATTAGATGTGATTCGGACCGTAAAGGAAAAATATTGTTCAAAGAAGTTTTGAGGAATTTCATTGATTATTGGTTTAATTCATCGTTTTAGTGTTGTTTTATGTGGTTTGAAACCTCGAGCGAGTCTGTGTTAGGTTACATGTCTTGTTTGGGGGATTAGACGGGGTCCTGGGCGCCTCGGATGTGTTTCGGATGGGCTACGGGTCATTTTCTTCCAACTTTGAACTGTTGTCTTCTGGTGTCTGAAGTCCTTCATCGCGATCGCAGTGCTTCCTTCGCGATTGCGATGTGTCTTTGCTGGTCGCCCAAAATTTTCTCTTCGCGATCGCGTAAAGGCCTTTGCGATTGCGTAACTCCACCCTTTCCTTTCCACGTTCGCGTGAGCATCTTTGCGATTGCATAAAGACCTTCGCAATCGCGTAGCTCCACCTTTTTCCCTTCCGCGTTCGCGTGAGCATCTTCGTGATCGGGTAGTACAATCCAGGCAGCCTTCCTTTTTCCTTTTCGACTTCGCATAACTTCATTCGCTATCGCAGAAGATAACCTACTCCTTATACGCGATCGCATAAGTTATTCCGCGATCACGTAGAGCATTTTAGGCCAGTAACAATTTCCTTCTACGCGACCGCGTCTCGTTTTCCGCGATCGCGATGAACAAAACACCTGGGCAGAATAGTTTATAACCTCAAAATCGGGGTTTCACCATTTAAAACATATTTTGACTTCTAGAACTCGGTTTTGGGTGATTCTTTGAGGGTTTTTTCACAAAAATCGAATGGTTAAGTGTCCTTCCACTATAATAAATTATATTTCATGAATTAGTTCTTGTTTTTATCATTTAATTTGTATTTTGGGTTGAGGGAATCGTGGGTTTTGAAAGAAAATTTCTAAAATGAAAAATCATGATTTGTTGGACTAATGTTATCAGAATTTGATAAATTTAGTATGGGTGAACTTGTATCGGAATGGGTAATCTGAATTTGTAAAATTTGCTGGGTTCTGAGGTGAGGGCACGGTGGTCGACTTTTGTGTTGATTTCTATAATTTTGTAAAGATTGAAACTGTATTATTCGTAATAGTTCCATATACGTTTTATATGTATTTTGAAGTTATTTTAGTTGATTTTGAGCCGTCCGGAGGCCTTCCCCCCCGAGAAATCTATTTTTGAGTACCAGGTAGTCGTCTTTGAGGTAAGTATCTTGCCTAACCTTGTGTGGGGTAACTACCTCTTAGGATTGAGTCTTCTATGTTGATTGTATCTTGCGTACGCGAGGTGACGAGTGCGTACTCGGAATTATTTGCAAATAGATTGCCCTTTTAGGATTTTTAGGTCCTTATGTTCCCCGTGTATGAATTGAAATTGTTATATCTGAATTGCTGATTTCTAATTTCATGTCTTCCTGCTCAAATTGGAAGTTACTTGCCTAGCATTCCTTGTTTCTTATTTGTACTTAATTGACTTAAATAAAGACTTTGCCTTTCCTAGTTATACTATATCTTTCTTCATACACTGCCTATGTGACTAAAACTAGTATAATCTCGCCCTATAATTGTCCACAGTAATTGGAATATCTATACGTTGGTGTCAAGCATGCCCGTGAGTCGTACGTTGTGATTTAAATGACTTTCCCTTAAGTACTACTTAGGTTTAATTGATGACCGCCCATGTTGATGATATTTCTTTGATGTTGCCTATTTACTGAACAATTGTTCAGATGAGTTTACTCGGTGAAGCTAATTGTCTAAGTGAGATTGGTTATAGTTGATTCCCTTGCTGGGATGATTTGGTTTCTTGGTTGTGAACTTGAATATATATATTCGTTGCTATATTTGCCTTGTATTCCCCTCATTATGTTGTTTCTCTTTGGGCTTGGCATTCCTTTCAGTGGCTACTTCTTATGAGTGAGTTTTTACCAATTTTGGGATTTAAGTCTTTGTATTGATTTGATCATCGCACTTTGCATTCCATCTTGTTTGATTTTGCGTCTGTTGTGGCAAATGATGTTGCTTCTGTCGCATTCTGGTTGTTTTCCTCAGTGGCTGCACTGCATATTTAAATTGGGACTACGGACGAGTTTCCGGGAGCTTTCCCCCTGTATTGCATTTAGTTGGAACTACAGACGAGTTTTCGGGTGCTTTCCCCTTGTACTTCATTGAATATTTAAATTGGGACTATGGACGAGATTCCAGGAGCTTTCCCCCTGTACTGCATCGCATATTTAAATTGGGACTACGGACGAGATTACGGGAGCTTTCCCCCTGTACTGCATAGCATATTTAAATTGGGACTACGGACGTATTCCGGGAGCTTTCCCCTGTATTGCATTGCATCACAAATTCTGAGTGGCGGACCGAGTTCAGGTGGTTTTATCATGGAGGAGATTTGGATCGAAAGATATATATATAGAAAATTTTAGCTAAAAAGCAATTATATCTAGGAAAAGTTATGTCTGAAGGAGTTATATTTCGAAAGTATATTTGAAAAGTATTTGTCTTGCAAAAAAATGATATTTGAAAGAGCAGTATTTGGGAAAGTATATTTGAACACCACGTATTTTGAAATGACTATGTATTAAAGATATCTCTTTATAAAAATATATAAATATACACTCGGAGAAAGTATGTTTAAAAGAAACAATTTCTCTATTCCCGAACTGATTATTCTTTAAAGCTTTCTATATAAACTCACGATTTAAAGGTTTCACTCGAAGGTTTGACCATCTTTATTGAGTTTATTGTCTAAGGCCTGATGTGAATAAATTGATGCAGTCTGAGTTGCTAGTGTTTTATTGGGTTGTGATTCCCGACATCTGGCTTGTATTCTTTCCATTCTCTTTGCCTATTTCTATTATGTTGTCCGTTGATCGTAATTATTGAATTTCTTCCATACTATTCGATCGTACCGTTAGTTATATCGAAAAATATTTAGATAGATATTATGTTTCGGTCATTTGTACATTTATATCTGTTTACATATTAGACCTGTGGTGTCTTGACTAGTCCTCGTCACCACTTCTGTAACGACCCGACCGGTCGTTTTGGGCTCTAGCACGTCGTTCAGCGGTTTGAGATCGTGAGCAGCTTCGTTTCAGGTGTGATAACTTGTAAGTGTGGTCGGAATTGAGTTTCGGTAATTTTAGAGTTGATTTGGAAAGAAATTCTCATTTCGAAAGCCTTAAGTTGGAAGAATTAACTAATATTGGAATTTTGAGTAAACGACCTCCGAATGAGGATTTGAAGGTTCCTGCAGGTCCGTATGATGATTTTGGACCTGGGCGTATGTTCGGATCGAGTTTTGCATAACCCGGGAGAGTTTCAGCGTATATTATGGAAGTTAGCATTTTAGAAGAATTTCAAAAGTATGGGCTTGAAGTGTATTTCTGAGTTTTTGATGTTCGTTTGGGATTCCGAGTCTGGGAACAACTTCGTATCATGATTCTGGATTTGGGAGCGCGATCAGAAGTGAATTTTGATGTCCATAGGTCATTTTGAAGTCATTTGGCTAAAGATAGAAATTTGAAGGTTTTTGAAAAATCCGACCAGAAGTGGAAGTTTTGATATCGAGGACGGAATAAGATTCCGGAGGTTGGAGCAGATCCGTAATGTTGAATATGACTTGTACGCAAAATTTGGGGTCAATCGGGCGTGATTTGATAGGTTTCAGCATCAAATGTAGAAATTGAAAAATTCTAAGTTCATAAAGTTGGCATTTGAGTGCGATTCGTAGTTTCGATGTGTTTGATGTGATTTTAGGCCTCGAGCAAGTACGCATTATGTTTTGGAACAAGTTGGTATGATTGGACAGGGTTCCGGGGGCCTGGGGTGGATTCCGGGTGGTTAACGGATCAAGTTGAGAGTTTGAAGAAGGCTGGTAGTGCTGTCATTTGATGTGATTCTCACCTGCAAGGATTTGGCTGGCAGGTGCGGAGCCGCAAGTGCGGTTTTGGCGCCGCAGGTTCGAGAGTTGGCAGGCTTGGATAGGATCGTAGGTGCGATGGAATTTCTGCACCTGCGAAGCCGCATGTGCGGATAATGGGGCGTATGTGCGATTTTGGGCTGGAGTTGAGGAAGCTGCAGGTGCGAAAGATTGGTCGGATGTAGGACCACAAGTGCAGAAATTGTCCTAGGCAGAATGTTTTAAAACAAGGATTTGGGTTCATTTGTCTTCATTTCCTCATGGGCATTGGCGATTTTGGGAGGCTTCCAAAAGAGGATTCCTTCATGCAATGTCAAGGTAAGTAACATCTTCAAGCCTCTAAGTTAAATAAGAGATTATATGCATGGATTAGGCATGGAAATTGGTAGGAATTTGGGAAGTATGGAATAAACCTAGAAAGTGGAAAGTTGGATTTTTAGCCACGAATTGAGCATGAATATTTGAGTAAATTTTATGATTGAACTAGTAGAGCTATGGGAAGAATGTATCTTCGAGAAATTTCAAAATCCGGGCACGTAGGTCCGAGGGCATTTTGGTAATTTCACTCTGTGGGTTTGGGAAAGTATATAATTTGAACTTGTTGTGAGTATTGAGATGAATTTTCATTGGTTTGTCGTTATTTGGATAGTTTTGGGGCGTTGTGCGTCCGTTTGGGTTTATCGGAAGGGCTTGGAGACGGTTATGGAAATCTCGGAGCGAGGTAAGTCCCCTTTCTAACTTTGTGAGGGGGAATTTTCCCCCTAGGTGAATTAATTGAGTACATGCTATTATCTTCGAGGGCTACGTACGCACGAGCTGACGGGAGTCCGTGCGTAGCTATTATTATGCCATGTCCAGGTAGTCTAGGACCCACTAGCATGCCTTAAGTGTTATGCCTGTGATCATGCCTGTAATATTGAACTGCAAATGTAATCGGTAATTGAATATCTAAAGAAGAGTAGAGTTCATTTTCTTAATCATTTAGGAAGAGAATTGATTCCTCTGTGGATAATTATGTTCCTGATAAGGTTATATTATTGAATATTATTAAACTTGGCAAATGAGTTTCAAAAGAAAGATTTAAAAGCTATTTTTCATGTTCCTTTAAGAATAATTTTACCAATTTCCTGAGTAACTGCTTCTTGATAAAAATGCAGAATTATTACGTGAATATGTGTACATATGAGCACCTGAGTCGCAGGGATGATTCGCGAGCAGGCTAGCCTTATTATTTTTATGTTGACCGCATTGCATGATCGATTTGCGAGCGGGGAAAAATAGATGCATCTATGGTTCGAGCCATTCGATCCTTAGGTAGTGCACATTTTATTATTGTTTGTCCGCGCTATTCGACCATTGGCATTGCTTGCGCATGATATTTACTGCGTGGTTGCTACAATTTTTGCCTGATTACTGGCCTGAAATATTAAGTTATCAATTTAAATGACAGAGTATTAAAGTTATTAAAAAGATTTTTGGAAGAAGTTGTTACTTCCCGTCGATTTATTGTTATTTGATTAAATCACCCATGTTGACTAATTGTTATTAATATGACGAAGATATAAAGTGTTAAACGTGAACGGAGTTGAAAATCATGCTTAGCGTCATACTTAAATATTCTTAATTGACCTTTAGTAAGTGTCTAACTTGACCTCTTGTCACTACCTCTCTGAGGTTAGGCGCGCGACTTACTGAGTACACGTTGTTTTTGTAATCATGCTACATTTTCTGTGCATTTTATTGCATAGGTACTTTCATAGCAATGTGGAGGATTCAGAGACTTAGGCGAGCTGCATCGTCCGGAGGTGATTCGCAGCTGACAGATTCTCCCTCGTACTGTATTGATTTTCATTTTTAAATTTTCTTGTCCAATTTGTATTTCGGACAGGCTTTGTAATGATTGTATAAATTCTTAGAAATTGCTCATGTACTTCTGACAGCGGGTTCTGGGATGTGTTGGGATATGTTTGCTAAATTGAAATATTTAAATCATTGTTTTTCTTAACAGATTTTTATTTAGTTAATATGTAATAAGGTGAAAGGAAATATTTTTCATAAATGTTAAAAACCAGAAATTGTTTCAATTAAATATATGATTGGCTTGCCTCACAATGGTGTCCGGCGCCATCACGACCTTAGGGAATTTGGGTCGTGACAACATGGTATCAGAGCACTAGGTTCCCGTAGGTCTCACGAGTCATGAGCAAGTCTAGTAGAGTCTTGTGGATCAGTACGGAGACGTCTGTACTTATCTTCGACAGGATACATGACTGTTAGGAGTACTTCCATTCTTGATTCCTCATCGTGCGATTTGATTCCTTTGAGGCTTATGCCTATGTTTATTCCTACTCAATCATACGCGTCGCGAGCGCTTGCTATGAATAAGGAATTTGAGGAGTTGAAATGGTGCAACGGATGTAATTCGAGATGTATCCATGTATAATTGGTTGGGGCTATTGTTATGGCCCTGCAAGAGAATAATATGTTGTTTAAGCTCAGTAGTTGTGTATTCTGGGAGCCTTAAGGATATGCTCAGGTAGTGATGATGCTTGCGATTGGTTATCGTGTGATGTCGATATGATGATAGAATGCTTGCCCGTATGTTGACCATGATGAATGGTTTGAAGGGAGGTCTTCTAAGAGTGTGATTTCGGTATTTTAGTTTCGGCAGAGGGGAGGCAGTTGGATTATGAAAAGTCCGATTGGGGTTGATAAAGTATTAAGAATTGGTGTCTTCAAGTGAGGTGGGGTATGCACCTGTGACGTGAAGTCGTCGTCATTGATCCAACGGAATGTGTTAAGTTTGTCGGTGCTATGGTTTCTTCAGTTGNGGGGGGGGGGGGGGGGGGTAGTGACTGCGAGGTGTGGTGGTGCAGTACCGGATAAATGTTGATAATGAAGGCAGCTAGAGAAAGATGATCTTCGGAGAATTTGAAGTCGTGGTGATCTGCTGGGTTAAGAGCTACAGAGAATGTCACTGGATTGAGACTAGGCGGTGGTTCCATTTCTAGGAGGCCATATGTAAGAAGCGAAAGATGAACAGTCGCAAAGTGGGGGAGCGGCGGCATAGCTTTGAATTTTAAGATATTGTCACGCATTTAATGGATGTCCATGAGGAGCGGACGGACTAGTAAAGTTGGTAAACGCAGCAGGGCGTAGGATGGGGTATTGAAGTCGCAGAGAGCGTGCATTTCAGCGTCGTTGGAAGGTGTCCGCGACACATGTGGGTTATCTTCTCTGAATAGCTTAGCGGTAGCGGGGTTGGCAGGTCTCGGTGAGCGGTTCTAGTGGCTATTCGGTAAGTGGCGGAATGTGTGAATGATGCTAGAGAGTAGGAGTATTTAGGGATTGCTGGCAAGGGAATTTGGAAGAATTGGACGGATTGGTCGAGCAAGGTCGTGATATCAAAGGAGAAAGGATCTCGGCAGGGTCTAGAGTGGTGCAAGGAGTAGCTTCGGGCTAAGTGGGGGAGTCCCACCATCTGCAGTTGGATCGTAGGGTTGTCTTATCATAGGGTCGCGGATTGTCGGCGCATTGCCAAGTTATTTTAGCTAAGGGAAAAGGAGTAAAATGGCGATTTTGTATGGAATTAGAGGAATGTATGAAAGGTTGGCCGTGTCGGATCAAGGTTAGGCTTTGTAAGATTCAGAACTTTGCATAAGGCAAAGGTGAGTTGTCAGGGTAGTGACTCCTTCACGTGTTTCATTGGAAGGGGTATTCATGTGCTAGGAGAGCCTTGGAGTTGATTGCATTCGGGTCCAGTCAGAGTGGGTGACTCTCAATAACGGTCCTAGTGAGTTCAAAAGTCAAGATGCGACGTTTAAGGGTTTGAGGCAGCAGTATGATCGAGAATCAAGCTTTTGTAGAGTAATTCTGAGAAAAATGAGGATGGTTGGGATGTTCTATGATATGTTTCAGCATACATGTTAGTATTGGAGGAGTGAGAGGAATAAACTCTGGATTGTAGAAAGATTACCAGAAGGGTATGAGACGGGTTGCGGGATTTAGGCAGCATAGTCTCGTGAATCAAGGCCACTCGGGATGAGTGAGGGTTGAGTTTTCTATGAGTTAGAGGAAGTTTCTATTATCTTGAGGCAATTGAATATGATTAAAAAAAATAGACTGGTTAGCCATGGCTGAAATGGAACATTTACGGCAGTGATCAGTTCCTTTGATGTGATTAAGTTATGCATGTGGTTTGTACCGG
Source organism: Nicotiana paniculata (assembly GCA_005239505.1). Taxonomy (NCBI): domain Eukaryota; kingdom Viridiplantae; phylum Streptophyta; class Magnoliopsida; order Solanales; family Solanaceae; genus Nicotiana; species Nicotiana paniculata. The sequence continues at coordinate 152,444 of ML316553.1, read as the reverse complement.
TGTGTGCGAGCTTGTCGGCCGTTGTAACGGATTTCATGTGGGAGCATTTGAGTGCTATGACCTGTCAGGTGTAGGCAGATTCTACAAGGGTTATGGTGGTATAGGCTAGTAATTAAGGACTTGCATGTTAAAAAGGATGTCATGAGCTCGGAAGAGCAAGAAAAAGTGATTTGAAAGTTCAGAGTAAGTTGGTGTTATCTTCAGTGTCGCCTGAGATTGAGATTCGGTGGAAGAGGCTTTGTACCCTAGTTATGAGTTCTTGATTTGTCTTACATCATAGTATGGCCAGTGGTGGATGTGCAGACTTGTTGCATTGTGTGGAAGGTCTTGGAAGCATGACCGTGAAAATATTGTATAAAGTGTGTCATGTATTCACTTGATGGATTGAAGATTTGGAGTGAGTGTAAAGAAGTGCAATGTTGTGTATTTGAGAAGTTACGCCTGAGAGGCGTTCATTTCATTTGGTTGTGAATTGTGGGGTGTTGTCCCGACTTTGATGGTTGTTCTTGCATATTATGAGAGAAATTTTGTTAATATGGACCCAAGTAAAAGCTATTAGCGTAGTTGGTGCGAGCAAGGTAGACTCGATGTTTGTGGATAGGTTTAGATATGATTATGGGCTCCATATGAGCCAGGCATGTTCAACTCAGTAGAGCGCTTTTTCATGGAAAGGTATTAGAACAACGAATGTTGTTTCGTCTTCGTCAAATTCGGGTGTAATTATGATTATGCAGTGTGAGTTGTGAAACGACTTGATAATTTCCTATGTGTTGAGGTCCAGTGTAGTAGGGATGATATGTGAGCAGGATAGCTCTTGAGATCCAGAGTGTGTGTGTATATATATATATATCGCACCTCATTTGTGCTTGAGTTTTGTAGCCTACGACTTTTTTAGTCTCCCCAGGATGGTATTATGCAATTAGTGTGCTTATGATTGATATTCAGTAATTTGTAATAGTGAGCAAATCAGCTTCGTATGTATATCTTCTTATGTAAATTTTATGTGTGGATCGGGTGGCACGTCGCCACGGTTATGTTATTCGGATCGGGTTGCACGCCGCAACAGTGTGAAGATGAGAAGAGTTAACATATTTATTATTTTTATGTTTTATTTCCTATTTTCTGAGAAAAGTCTATATTAGTTGCGTGAGTTAAATAGTCCCTTCCTGAGTCATTTCTTATTTATCATGTTCGAGTTATGGCCTATAGGCACAATGTGGTATCATGTGAGGCTGTTGGTCATGTTGGGGTGATTTGTTGTCTGAGCAGTTCATACTGGTTGAGACGGGATTATCCGATCAGGGATCAGTGCGATAAGGTTATGTGAAATGTATATTAAAGAACAAATACCATTATTCAGGTTCATAATGAAGTGATGATTCTAGTCAAGATGAGGTATTCAAGGAATTGTTAACTCTGCAGTTGGGTATGAATTTCTACACATCTCCTCCATTGTGGTGGTATCGTCAGCATTATAGCAGGATGTACGTATATTTGTTATGAGGTGCATTGGGAGCACCTGATTCGTGAAATTTTGGCTATTAAGATTCAGGGAGTGCCATTGTAGTCAGATGCTGAGTTATGCGGTGCATGTTGCTGATTCAGCAGATGCATGTAGTCATGTTCTGGTATGTCATGTGGTAGTTGATGCGGTGTTTATATATTGGAACTAGGCCCGACAGAGAATATTTCAACTGTTGAAACTAGGTTCTGAGCTTATTATATGGATAAACGAAGAAATCTTCAGATGTGATCAAGCTAATGTACTCAACTGGGTTGTGGTAGCACGGGAAGGTGCTCGAGGTGTTAAATAGTGATTTCAGATAACTCCAGAGCAGTTCTTAGCACGTTCGAGGACGAACGTCGATTTAAGTGGGGGAGAATGTAATGACCCGACCGGTCGTTTTGGGCTCTAGTTCGTCGTTCAGCGGTTTGAGGCCATGAGCAGCTTCGTTTCAGGTGTGATGACTTGTAGGTGTGGTCGGAATTGAATTTCGGAATGTTTTGAGTTGATTTGGAAAGAAATTCTCATTTCAGAAGCCTTAAGTTGGGAGAATTAACTAAGATTGGAATTTTGAGTAAACGACCTCCGAATCAGGATTTTAAGGTTCCTGCAGGTCCGTATGATGATTTCGGACCTGGGCGTATATCCAAATCAAGTTTTGGATAACCCGGGAGCGTTTCGGCGTATATTATGGAAGTTAGTATTTTAGAATAATTTCATAAATTTGGGCTTGAAGTGCATTTCAGATTTTTTGATGTTCGTTTGGGATTCCAAGTCTGGGAATAGCTTCGTATGATGATTCTGGAATTAGGAGCACGATCGTAAGTTGGATGTCCGTAGGTCATTTTGAAGTCATTTGGCTAAAGATAGAAATTTGAAGGATTTAGAGAAATCCGACCAGAAGTGGAAGTTTGGATATCGAGGTTGTAATGTGATTTCGGAGGTTGGAGCAGGTCCGTAATGTTGAATATGACTAGTGCGCAAATTTGGGGTCAATCGGGCGTAATTTGGTAGGTTTCAGCATCAAATGTAGAAGTTGGAAAATTCGAAGTTCATAAAGTTGGGATTTGAGTGCGATTCCCGGTTTCGATGTGTTTGATGTGATTGGAGGTCTCGAGCAAGTCCGCATTATGTTTTGGAACAGATCAAGTTGAGAGTTTGAAGAAGGCTGGTAAGTCTGTTATCCGGTGTGCTCCGCACCTGCAAGGATTTGGCCGCAGGTGCGGTTTTGGCGTCGTAGGTGCGAGAGTGGGACGGCTTGGCTGGGATCGCAGGTGCGATGGAATTTCCGCACCTGCGAAGCCGCAGATTCTGACAATGGGGCGTAGGTGCAATTTTTGGCTGGAGTTGAGGAAGCCGCAGGTGCGGTGGTAGGACCACATGTGCAGAAAATCGTGCTGCGCAAAACGTTTTAAAACAAGGATTTGGGTTCATTTGTCTTCATTTCTTCACGGGCTTAGGTGATTTTTGGAGGCTTCAAAGAGAGGATTCCTTCATGCAATGTCAAGGTAAGTAACTCCTTCATGCCTCTAAGTTAAATACAAGATTATATGCATAGATTAGGCATGGAAATTGGTAGGAATTTGGGAAATATTGAAGAAACCTAGCAAACGGAAAGTTGGAGTTTTAGCCTCGAATTGAGCATGAATATTTGAGTAAATTGTATGATTGAACTAGTAGAGCTATGGGTAGAATGTATCTTCGAGAAATTTTGAAATCCAGGCACGTAGGCCCGGGGCATTTTGGTCATTTTACTGAGCGGGGTTGGGAAAGTATATAATATGAATTTGTTGTGAGTATTAGGATGAATTTTCATTGGTTTGTCATTATTTGGATAGTTTTGGGGCGTTGTGCGTCAGTTTGGAATCATCGAAAGGGCTTGGAGGCCGGTTATGGAAATCTCGGAGCAAGGTAAGTCTCATTTCTAACTTGTGAGGGGGAATTTTCCCCCTAGGTGAATTAATTAAATACATGCTATTATCTTCGGGGGCTACGTACACACGAGGTGACTGGAGTATGTGCGTAGCTACTACTATGCCATGTTCGGGTAGTCTAGGACCCACTAGCATGCCTTATGTGTTATACCTGTGATCATGCCTGTAATATTGAATTGCTAATGTAATCGAAATCGTAATTGCATATCTAAAGAAGAGTAGAGTTCATTTTCTTAATCATTTAGGAAGAGAATTGATTCCTCTGTGGATAATTGTGTTCCTGATAAGCTTATATTATTGAATATTATTAAACTTGGCAAATGAGTTTCGAAAACAAAGATTTAAAAGCTATTTTTCATGTTCCTTTAAGAAGAATTTTATCACCTTCCTAAGTAACTGCTTCTTGATAAAAAAGCGGAAGTATTATATGAATATGTCTATATATGAGCACCTGAGTCGCAGGTATGGTTCGCAAGCAGGCTAGCCTTATTATTTTTATGTTGACCGCGTCGCATGATCGATTCGCGAGCGGGGAAAAATAGATGCATCTATGGTTCGAGCCGTTCGACCCTTCAGCAGTGCACAGTTTATTATTGTTGGTCCCCGCCGTTCGACCCTCAACGTCGATTGCTACGATTTTTGCCTGATTACTGGCCTGAAATATTAAGTTATATTTTGAAATTATAGAGATTTAAAGTTATTAAAAAGATTTTTGGAAAAGGTTGTTACTTCCCATCAATTTATTGTTATTTGATTAAATCACCCATGTTGATTAATTGTTATTAATATGACGAAGATATGAAGTGTTAAACGTGAACGGAGTTGAAAATATTTATTCCTGATTTTTAATAAATTTCCTGATAATCATGCTTAGTGTCATACTTAAATAATCTAAATTGACTTTTAGTAAGTGTCTAATTTGACATCTCGTCACTACCTCTCTGAGGTTACGCAGGCGACTTACTGAGTACACGTTATTTTTGCACTGATGCTATTTAATTTTATTGCACAGGTACTTTCATAGCAATGTGGAGGATTCGGAGGCTTAGGCGAGCTGCATCTTCTGGAGGCGATTCGCAGCTGACAGAGTCTCCCTCGTACTGTATTGGTTTTGATTTTTAAATTTCCTTGTCCAATTTGTATTTCGGACAGAGTCTCCCTCATGTACTTGTGACACCGGGTTCTGGGACGTGTTGGGATATGTTTGCTAAATTGTAATATTTAAATCATTATTTTTCTTAACAGATTTTTATTTAGTTAATATGTAATAAAGTGAAAGGAAATGTTTTTTATAAATGTTAAAAACCAGAAATTATTTCAATTATATATATGATTGGATTGCCTGACAATGGTGTCCGGCGCCATCACGACCTTAGGGATTTTGGGTCGTGACAACTTCACCTAGGTTAGTCTTGATACTTACTGGGCACCGCTGTTGTGTGCTCATACTACACTTTTGCGCATTTTTGTGTGCAGATCCAAGTAATTGTTGTTATTAGCTGCGCGGATCCTTGATGAGGAGACTTAAGGTAAACCTACTTCTGCATTCACAGGCTTCGGAGTCACCTTCCTGCTTATTTCAACTGTACTTACTTATTCCTAGACAGTTGTATTTAGATTTGGTAGATAGATTTCGTAGAGCTTATGGCTTTTATTTACTAGGTTTTGGGGAAAATGTAAACTCAGTCAAGATTTCTATTATCGAGGTTGTTAAAGTTCTTTTATTGTTATTGTGGTTAAATGTTAGGCTTACCTAGTCATGTTAGGCTTACCTAGTCCCTAAGATTAGGTGGCATCACGGTACCCAACGAAGGGAAATTTGGGTCGTGACAAATACTAGAGGTCAATTAACTTGCAGAACATCATTGAGACAATAGGTTTATAGAAAGCACACAATAATATAATGCCGCAAGTTCACAAATAATAGAGAAACTTAAGGCATGCTTGTCTAATTTTTCAACCAGTACTGGCACACAGAGTACATACATAAGCAACTAAAGGAATAACAGTGAAGGATATGCGAGTCAAAAATGCTAACCAGTTTTGAAGATAAACGAACAAAAGGGTGAGTAACAAAGAATATCAGTAGTGACAATAATAAAACAGTAAAACCCCCCAAATCCTAGTGCATAAGAGTTCAAAGGAGCTTCAGTGACCCCCGAGTGGTGCTCGAACTAGGGAGGTTAATATAGAAGATTTTGGTGGCCTTGGCTTCCAGTCGGCCACAATCAAGAGAGAGCATAAAAAATAGAAAGTGAAAAGGAAGGATTAACAATTGTTGTTAAGCGATTAGCCTCTGTCCAAAGGGGATTAGGGGAGGGGTTTATATAGTGGTAAAATCTAGCGGATAAACAAGGAAAGAAATCAAGTAAATATGAATAAAAAGGGTAAGATCTCGCATGCAAGTTAGTAGGGGAACCTTATAGGAAAAAAAAATTAAACTCCAAACGCCAGTTAGGGTTTAAAACTCAACATCCGCAAACTGGTATGAAGAATCCAGTTTTTTTTCGCGTATATGGATGAATATTGTCCAAATCTCCATGATTACGTTGATTCTCGTCTGATATAGAGGTGGTATTTACCGAAACTGGGAAAATACCTAAGTAATGCAACAAATGCGTGACCAATACCAAAGAAACCCAAACATGGTAAGCAAATAATGGTAAAATCCCCTTATCAGCGGGATTATGAGAGGGAATTAAAGGGAATGCGGCTAAGTTTTCTCAGAGAAGGAAAGGATGAGAGGGTTTAGTGGCTGCTGGTTGAGAGAAATGGTTTTTAGGGTTAGGGTGAGGGGTTATAAGGAAATGGGGAAAGTTATTGTGGGCCATTGATCATTTGAGATTAAATGTCGTGATTAAAAGGAAGTGGGGCGGGTCATAAGACAGGTCTCGACTGGGTTAGGCTAAAGGGTCATCTGGTCTAGGTTGCTGAAGGAAAAATGAAACGGGCCTAATGTTTTTTGGGCCTAGTTTTTGCCTGAAATTCATATTAAAGTCGGGCCATAATTTAAATGCACGAAAAGTTATCAAAATAATTTATTAAAAGCATCTAACATATGATAACATATTATTTATGTAGTAAAATGCTTTAAAATATTAATTTAACATTTAAAAATACAAAAATACTATTTTGAGCACAAATAATTTAATAAAATGTAATTATACACATCATATAGGCTATTACAACAAAATAAAGTAAAATATTCTGAAACATATATATTGATGGAAATAATAAATTTGGATGATTAATTCATTACGAAATAATTTAAAGGGGTAATTAATAAATATTCAAGTAATTTAAATGTGAGAATAAATTTTAAAGCTTTAAAATTATGGAAAATTATAGAAAATGCTCATATTACTCTTGTAGACTAAGTAATGATGCAAAAATGATATCTTGAAAGTATATATACTATTTGATAAAATATGAGGGTAAAAGTGGGTATCAACAACTGTCAGGTGCTAATGTTTCAACATGCACCAGTTCCCTACTCTCCACTTGTGTAATATTTTCTTCCCCCTGAGACCCATGGCGTCAGACACACCTTCATCACTCCCAATAACACTTCCCTCAGCAGCTATTGATAGAATATTTTACATAGCATCTTGCTCTTATAACTCCAAGGTAAACTCAGAAGTAGGAAGAGAATTACATGTAGAGTCAGCAGTCTTCAGATCGACGCCTGGGGTAATTTTTGCTGATTCATCATTGTGACAACCCACGCCTGGCATCTCAGAACTTCCTTCCACTGGTCGACTAGAGATTTCCTGATTTTCTTCTTCTACCACTGTATCTGCTTCTACACTTTTCTCCAACAAGACAGAAGTAGAGGTTGCTGCCATAAATTTCTTGGGACTCGAGGTTTTGTGACTCCGATGAGAGCCAGTTCTTGACTGTGTTGGGGATGAACTAGTAGGTGGTTGTGACTCTAGTTTATGATTTGGACTAAATGGTGTAGGGATTGTAAACTCTATCACTAGGGTTTCACCGGATGAAGCCACAATGGAGACGATGCTTGGGACACGTTGAGTTTCCCGATTTTCAGACATGGTGGAGGGTAGTGAGAATTTGATGAAAGAAGAAAGTTTTTGGTTTGAAGAGAAAAAGGGGATTTTTGGCTTTGATGTTAATATGTTTGATAGTGATTGTGTGAGAGGTTATTTAAGAGGAGTGAGGGACCGGTTAGGAACGAGTACCAGTTTGGGTAGACGGGTCGTTTCAAGTGGATATGACGCTTGAGTTCCAAAGGAGATAGAAAAGAAAAGACTGATATTTTGATGATGTGGCACCATTCTAGTCGTTAAAATATGTGGATGAGAGAACATAGAAACTACTAACTTGTGTCAAAGGAACCAGGTTACCAAATAATTTTTGTAAATATGAACTTCATCCTTTTGACTGAAATACGATATCTTTGGCTACTTGTTTGCTCTATAATCATCATTCGTGTCTACCTGCAACGATATAAAGAAGAGTTAGACTTAGCCAAAAACACTTTTTAGCCACTTTACCTGCTCAATTCTTTCATAGCCAATCATTGTGGGACCAGGTCTTCAACTTGATTTTATCAACCCTAGTGCCAAGCAGTTCCTTCAAAGTGCTCTCTGCTCAGTGCTTTGATAAAAATGTCTACTATTTTATCTTCTGTGCTACAAAATTTCATGTAGATGAGCCCTCTTTCAACATTATCTTTGAGAAAGTGGTGTCGCACATCGATGTGCTTTGTTCTCTTTTGTTGAACTAGATTCTTGGCCATGTTGAGAGCGCTGGTTTTGTCACATAGTAAGGGCACAAAATCAGAGGATACACTAAAATCTTCCTGCTGCTGCTTGATCAGTAGCAATTGAGTACAGTAGGAGGCATCCACCACATATTCAACTTCAGCAGTTGGAAGAGCCACTATGTTTTGCTTTCTTGTACCCCATCAGATCAAACATGATCCCAGAAATGTGCCATACCAGGATTGCTTTTCCTCTCCACCAAATATCCAACATAATCAGCATCAGCATATCCGATTAGATCAAAGTTGTCTCCTGAGGGATAGTAGAGAACTATGTCATATTTGCCTTAGAGATACCTCTTGATTCTTTTGTTAGCCTTCAAATGAGATTCCTTTGGATTAGATTGAAACCTGGCATAGAGTCCCATATTGAAAATAATATTTGGTCGGCTTGTTGTGAGATACAAAAGTGACCCTATGATACCTCTATACATAGTTTCATTCAAAGGAGAACCAGGTCCATCCATGTCCAGACAAGTAGCAGTGGTAATGGGAGTATCATGATCTTTGATCCTTCCATATCAAATCTCTTCAGAAGCTCCTTGATGTACTTCTACTGACTTATCATTGTCCCCTTAGTAGGTTGCTTAACTTGCAGTCTCAAGAAGAAATTTAATTCCCCCATCATACTCATTTCAAACTCACTTCCCATGAGTTTTGAAAATTCCTCACACAATAAATCATTTGTTGCTCTGAAGATGATGTCATCAACATAGAAATTTGATTGCAGGTATGCAAGAAGAAATTCTTAGTCAAGAGGAGTGATCACATTTTCAATAGGATGTGAGCTTTTTTGTTTCCGTTTAGGCACCTGAACCTCGTTGTGGGATTGTCCAAGTGTTTCTGAATGTGATCCTTGATTGTCGTGAATTTTGCTTCTTTGTTCAGCATGTGGTGTCCCTTTAACTACATTGAAAACTCTGTTTTCATCTTCAGTTGTTGTGATTGAGGAACCGTGTTCCTCCCCATAAGTTGGAGAAATAACTGCACAATCATCATTTGATTCCTTGGCGTGGCTCATCATATTAGCTTTTTCATTTGCCATGGTCAATGACTTCACTAGGGATAATTTACTGTTCTTTATTTTGATTAATCTTATCATGTGAATTCTTCTCACATGAGTGGTGAGATTCATCAAAGATCACATGTATACTTTCCTCAACACATTGAGTTCGTTTGTTATATACTTTGTAACCTTTTCTTTGTAATGATTAGCCCAGAAAAATTCCTTCATCACTTTTTGCATCAAACTTTCGAAGTGCTTCCTTATAATTGTTGAAGACAAAACATTTGCAACCAAATGTCCTTAGTTGTGTCAGCTTGGGCTTCCTTCCGTGCATCAGTTCGTATAGGGTTTTGTTCAGAAGGGACCTGATCATGCACCTGTTCACCAAGTAGCATGCAGTTTTAATAGCTTCTACCCAGAATTTTGTTGCAATGCCACTATCTATGAACGTTGTTCTTTCCATGTCTTCAAGAGTCCTATTATTCCTCTCCACAACACCACTTTGTTGATGTGTTTTTGAAGCTGAAAAATTATGAGTGATGTCATTTTCAGCACATAATTCATAAAATTTGGCATTGTCAGACTATGTGCCATGATCCGACCTAATACTTATTACCTTATGGATTATCTTCACCTGGATCGTTTTCACAAATGCAATAAATACTTCAAAGGTTTCATCCTTGGATCTGAGAAATAGAGTCCAGGTGAATCTGGAATAGTCATCCACAATAACAAAGAAGTACTTCTTTCCTCCTCGACTTGGAACTCTCGTAGGTCATATAGATCCATACGAAGGAGATCAAGTGGCCTTGAGGTATTGACTTCCTTTTTTGGCTTGAAAGAAGATCTGACTTGCTTTCTTTTTACACATGCATCACAAATCTTGTGATTCTTGAAACTTGAGTTGGGTGGGCCACATACCAGGTTCTTCTTGACCAATTTGTTCAGCAACATAAAGCTTGCATGACCCAATCTTCTGTGCCATATTTTAGCATCATCATCTACAACACTCAAACAACTGAGATCTCCATTTTGCAGAGATTCTAAGCCAGCAACATAGTTATTTTTGTATATTTTTGTAACGACCCGATCGGTCGTTCCGTGAGATTAGCCTCGTTTCCCCCATTTCTTCTTTACCATATGTTTCTTATCCTATTTATGTTATGTTTGGTCGGTTGGTTCGGGTTCGGAGCAGTCGTGGTGGGAATTGAGACACTTAGTCTCTTAAATTAGCTTAATAGTCAAAAAAGTCAGTTGGGAGTTGACTTATTGGTAAACGACCTCTGAATGCAGATTTTATGGCTGGGATGGCTTCGTTAGGTTATTTGAGACTTAGGAGTGTGTTCAGAATGATTTTTTGATGTCCGGTGTAGAATTATGCTTGAATTGGTGAAAGTTAGTTTTTGGCGATTTCCGGTCGGCAGTGGAAAATAGGATATCGAGGTTTGAATGGGATTCCGAAAGTTGGAGCAGGTTTGTAATGTCATTTTGGATATGTGTGCAAAATTTCAGGTCAATCGGATGTGTTTTGGTTGGTTTCGTCATCATTGGCGAAATTTAGAAGTTTCAAAGTCCATAGGCTTCAATTTGATGTAATTTTGGTGTTTTCGTGTTGTTTTTGGTTTTACAAGGGCTCGACTAAGATTGAATGATGTTATGGGGTGTAACGACCCAACTGGTGATTTTGCGTTATCGGACCTCGTTCCCGTAAATGAAACTTCACATAGCGACTTATTGTGATTTATGACTTGGAGTGGGCGGGTGGTTCGAGATTCATAAGTGTTTAGAGAAATATTGGAGCACTTGGTTCCTTCAGGTTGGCCTTTAATGCCAAGTTTGACTTCGGTCAACATTTTGGGTAAACGACCTCGAAATCGAGTTTCGACGATTTCGGTAGCTTCGTATGATGATTTCGGACGTGTGCATATGTTCGGAATGGGTTTCTGATAAACCGGGAGCATTTCAGCGCTCAATATTGAAATAAGAAGTTTCTTAAGTTCCTATTGTGGTTTGGGATGTGTTTTTGTGTTATCGAGGTCCCAATGGAAATCTGAGACTGGGAATAGTACTGTTATGTTATTTATGACTTGCCTGCAAAATTTTATATCATTCCGAGTAGTATAGGTCGATTCGGCGCGTTGTTAGCGAAGTCTAGAAAACTTGAAGTTCCAAAGTTATGATTCCAGGGGTTTTTTGAGTTTTATTGTTGTTTTGAGCATTCCCAAGGCTCGAGCGTGTCCGTATTATGGTCTGGGACTTGTTGGTATATTTGGGCGGGGGTTCTGGTGTGACCGCATCTGCGGTTGCCCAGTCGGAGGTGCGGGATCGTTCCGCGGTCCTAGCCTCGTAGGTGCGACCCCCAGCGGGCAGTCCATTTTTTACAGGTGCAGACAAATGTTCCACAGGAGCGGAGCTGCAGGTGTGGACCCAGGCTTCCTTGTCCATTTCCGCAGGGGCGAGCCTTTGCTCGCAGGTGTGAGACCATATATGTAGTCCTTGAGCCGAAGGTGCGGAACCACTGTCAGGCAGTGTGTTTCTTAAATACGGGATTCTTCATTGTTTTCTTCACTCCTTCCTCCATTAAGCACTTTGAGAGCTTGGCAAAAGGGCTCCACGACCCAACCACTGAAATGCAAGTAAATTTCATCTCAAGATTTGTTAATGCATGAATTCCTAGTTGAATTTAATTAGGTAATTAGTGAAAAATTAAGGAATTAGGTAGTAACCTAGGGCTTTCGATAACTTGAGAATTTACCTGCGAATTAGGAAATCAAGTAAAAATAAGGTATTAATGATCCTTAGGTTATAGGTGAGTGGTTCCTTCCTGAATTTTATGAATCCGAGCATGCGGGCCCGGGGTTGGATTTTGGGATTTCTTCAAGAATGATGAATTTGACTAAAGAGTAGGAGAATTCCTTGCTTTGCGTATAATTTGATATATATTTATGTAACGTTTGATTAGTTTCGAGTCCTTGGGTGACGAGTTCGGAGTTTCGGGCACATTCTTAACCCGGGGAGTAGGTTCGACGCGAGGTAAGTCTCCTTTCTAGCATTGTATGAGGGAGTTGTCCCCATAGGTGATTATTAATGGTGTTTTGTCTTTAGTTGCGGGGGTTACGCACGCACGAACGAAGTGACGAGAGTCCGTGCATAGCTACTATTATGCCTTGTCGGGTAGTTTAGGACTCACAAGCATGCTTTATGTGCTGTATCTGTGATCTTGTATATGGATTAAGTAGTCTAATATCCTCGAATCTCACATGTGAAGGCCTAAGGGATTATGCTTGAAGTTGAAATTTCTAAATTCTGACCCTATCAGTATGTTCCCTGCTAAATTATCTGGAATCTCCTGCTAATCATGAATTTATATGGGAACCCAAGTCGCATGGATGATTCGCCAGCAGGGTAGTCCGATTATTATATTAACCCGATTCTCATGAATGATTTGTGAGAGGAGGTGGTATTAGTATTATATTAACCATGTCGCATGTTCGATTCGCGATCGGGGCAGATATATGCATCTATGGTTCGGGTCGTTCGACCCTCGGCAATGCACATTTACTTTCCTCGTCGTAAAGGTCGTACATTCATAGCCTGTTATTTGTTTGGTAAATTATGAGAAGCCTTGTAATTGTAACTGTTGATTTCATGAAAGAAATAAGGTTAAATAGCTTGTATGACAGGGAAAGGGATGGCGTGAGGATACTAGAGATTGTTGTTTGATGCACGTTTTCTTATTACTGTTCATTACTGCTATTACTGGTTAACCTGTACTTATTCCACATTGTCTGACCCTAGAAAGTATCACATCGACCTCTATTCACTACTTCTTCGAGGTTAGGCGGGAAAATTATTGGGTACATATCTGTTTCTGTACTCATACTACGCTTCTGTACTTAACTGTACAGGTTGTTTGCTGGTGCATATGGTTATCCGACCGTAGCATGACCCTGGGAGTATATTCTGGACCTGACTCCATGGTGAGCTGCTTCCCTTGGCGACTCTCAACAACACTATGGAGTTATATTTTGTTTATTTCTGTCTACTTCCTTCATACAGTAGAACATTTTATTTCATCTTTTGTATATTCTACTAGTTCGCCTGTAGACTTGTGACACTAGTTCCTGGCACACATAGTAGACTCTATATTTTTTGGAATGTATATATTGGTTCATGATCCTTGTGGCTACATTTACTTAAGTTGGTTAATTTATCCGATTTTACTTAAATTTTGTAAGCTTAAAAAATTGGTAAGTGGGGTTGATTTGTCAAATAAGGATAATCTCACTAGTAAACACACCGTTGGCTTGCCTGACCCTGGTGTTGGGGGCCATCACGACCTGGGTTAGGATATTTGGTCGTGACATGGGGTGTGTTGGTAGGATTGGTTGAGGTCCCGAGGGCCTCAGGTGTAGTTCGGATGCTCAAATGGGCACCTTTTGGCCTTAAGAAGCCTTCTGTTTTCTGGTGGATTCATCCGCGATCGCGTAGAGAAAAATATTGTGGCAGGCATTTTGTTCTATGCGATCGCGTGGTTAGGATTGCGATCGCATAGGTTGGTCAGGTAAAGCAGTGCGATCGCGTGGGCTTTGGTGCGATCACGTAGAGGTTATGAGGAACATGTGGGAGATGGAGAGTTGTTCTATGTGATCGCGTGTGTTAATATGAGATAGCATAGAGTGGTCTGGTCTGTGCATCACGAATGCATCCCCGGGTATGCGATCGCACTGAAGGGGGCATAAGTGGTGGGCAGAATGTTTTAAAGCCCACTATTGCGAAATTTTCATCACATTCCTCCATTAATAAACGAGTTGAGAGCTATTTGAGAGGGTTTGAAGATTAAATCAAATGGGCTCACTTGGAGGTAAGGTTTCCAACTTCATAACTCGTTTCTATATCATTTTCTAAGCAATTAAAACGAAACATTGTTGAAACTAAACCAAAAATTTGGGGAAGATAAGTGCATGGAATTTGGAATTTTCTTTTGAGGATTGAGTGGGCAATTGGAGTCCGATTTTAGTGTACTTGGTATGGATAGAACGTGTGAGGACGAGGATTCTACTTATGTAAATTTTTCTGAATTCCGAGACGTGGGCCCTGGGCTCAGGTTTTGCCGAATTTCGATAATTTTTTATAAATTGATAGTTTTCGATTGGATAGTGATGATGTAAACTGGTTTTAGTTAGATTTGGAGCAATCGGAAGCCAATTCGAGGGGCAAGAGCATCGCGGATTAGTATTGTGGCCCGGTAGAGGTAAGTAATGGTTTAGAAATCTTGTCTTGCGGGTATGAAACCCCAGACTTCATATTTCTCACTATTTTTAGAATGGCGCACATGACGGATGATGAGTATGTGGCGCGCACTGATTTTTTGATTGGACTTGATCCTCTCTGCAAAAACTATTGAGTTGCGTATTCTTACTCTAAATCATATGTTAAATTGTGTTCTAAAAACTATTGATATATTTAAGTTACAAGCCATGTTTGGGGCTTCGTGCCGACTTGTTTGGACCCCTCGAGGGATTTTTACTACTATTTCCTCACTGTTGATCTATGATTTACACCCAGTCATGTTGTGCTTAACTATTTTTGGAACTCAGCCTTATTTACACTATTTTGAGATATAAAATGATGTTTTGGGTCAAGTACCCCGTTTTCCTAATACGCCCGAGGGGCTTTTGAGAGGTTCTGACTGAGTGAGGCCGAGGGCATAATTGTGAGGACATGATACGCCACGAGGTGGCTTGATATTAAAGCTTGGGTTGAAGGATCCCTCCCGGAGTCTGTACACACCCCCGATGAGTGTAGGTACCTACTAAGTGTTGAGTTCTGAGTGCCGAGTGATGAGTGATTGGGAGGCATTAGTGACAGTGAGGTTGCCAGAGGGGATGATACCGAGTGGCTGTGAGGTGCTGAGTGATGTTCCGCCAGAGAGGTGATTTGTGATTCATGTTTTTCCCGAGGGGCTACTTATGATTTATTTCATTTTACACTATATCCTTCAGTTATTTTTATTTCTGAAATTGTCAGAAAACACATTTTTCAAATGATTTTTCTGAAGTTGGTTTTACGGCATGATGATTTCATATATCTACGTATATGCTATTGGAAAGAAAGGTTGTGCATATTGTGAAATGATGATATTGATTTTTATGTGTTTCTTGCCGATCAGACTTGATTTATTTTCATTACTACTTAGTTGGCGTACTCACATTACTCCCTGCACTCGTGTGTGCAGATACAGATGCTGATACTGAGCGTTAGCCATCTATTCCATGCGGAGCTGGAGTTCGGGATACATAGGTTGTTGTTCAGTGTCTGCAACATCTCTATTTTCCCTTATTTTGCTGTATCTAGCTATTCGTTCGGAGATTTTGTAAGACAATAGTAGACCTGTTGGTATATTTCTTAGACGCTCATGACATATTGGCTCTGAATTTTGGGGATGGTTAGACTATTTAGCTGTTTTATTTTGCCTAATGAATTCAGTAATTCTATATACTTTATGAAATGTTGAAAATGGTTGGGAGTTTGGAAAGAAACTGTAATTATGTGATTATTGGCTAGCTTAGTTCCACGGTAGGTGCCATCACGCCGGTGTAGGGTTTGGGGTCGTGATAAGTTGGTATCAGAGCCTAGGTTACATAAGACTCAATGGTCATGTGCAGGTTTAGTAAAGTCTTGCGGATCGGTATGGAGACGTCTGTACCTATCTTCGAGAGGCTGCGGAACCCTTAGGAACAATCTCATTTTCTTGAATTCTGTCGTACCATTTTGTTGATTCTGGAAATCTAAACTTCTGTTGTTTCCTTCTCTCACATATGGTGAGGACTCGCGCTACCGATCAGGATGATCAGCTACTAGCTAGACCAGCGGGAGGTCGAGGCCGTGGTAGAGGTAGGGGGCCAGCCCGTTTAGCAGCCAGGGCATTGCTAGTTTATCCCCCTACTGTTCCGGGTCAGTTTCCCGCCACAGATACTCCAGCGGGACATGCTCAGGCACCGACAGTGCCTATTGTTATTCCAGGTCTTCAGGAGACCTTGGCTCAGATCTTGACGGTGTGTACCACCCTTGCTCAGGCAATTTACGTTACTTCTCAGGTCGGGGGAGGCGGTCAGACTCCAGTTTCCCGGACACCTGAGCAGGCTACTCACAGACAGACACCGGGGGCGGTTCCAGCCCAGCCGGTTGCTCTAGTTCGGGACTTTGGGGTTCCGGCTATGTCAGAGGACGAGCAGCGTAGACTGGAGAGGTTTAGTAAACTACAGCCTGTGACATTTGGTGGTGTTGAGGGCGAGGATGCCCAGGGTTTTCAGGATAATTTTCAGAGGATGCTGCGTACTGCTAGGATTTTGGAGATCAGTGGGGCCTCATTTGCTACATTTCAGTTTTCTAGTGCAGCATTCACTTGGTGGGAGTCTTTTGAGAGGCGTAGGCTTGTTGGTTCGGCACCCCTCACTTGGCAGCAGTTCTCCACTATATTTTTGGAGAATTATGTACCCCGGTCACACAGGGAGGAGCAGCGCAGGCTTTGTGAGCAACTGCGTCAGGGAGAGCTATCAGTGACGCTGTATGAGATGCGGTTTTCGGAGTTGGCTCGTCATGCTACCAAGTTGGTCCCTACTCATAGAGAGAGGGTTAGGAGGTTTGTGGATGGCCTCACTTATCAACTCTGCCTATTTATGACCATTGAGAGAGTATCATATGCTACATTCGAGCAAGTTGTTGACATTGCTTGAGATATTGAGTCGGTTCGCTGCCAGGAGCGGGAGGAGAGGGATGCTAAGAGGCCTCGTGGATCAGGCAGTTTTAGTGGTGCTCCTTCTAGAGGCAGTTTCAGCATGGTAGAGGTCGTTCATTCAGGCCTCCTTAGTCAGCCCACCTAGCCTATAGTGGTGCATTTTCAGGGCATGGTCCCCGTGGTTCTCAGCCTGGCCGTACTTCATTTGGTGCCCTCCTAGCTCAGAGTGCCGCTCGAGCACCACTAGTGTAGTGTTCTTCTATGCATGAGTCTTCCAGTGGCCATTCTGGTTCCAGGGGTTTCTATCAGTCCCCGCCTCCAGCTCCAGGTAGTTTTTTTGAGTGTGGAGAGTTTGGGCACATGTGGAGGCAGTGTCCCCGTCGTCCCCGTAGTTGTTCTCCGCAGAGGGGCCAGCCCTCGACTTTAGCCCAAGTTACTTAACCACCCGCCCAGGCAGCCACGGGTGGTAGTCAGTCACCTAGAGGCCGCCCTAGAGGGGGAGGTCGAGCAGGTGGAGGTCAGGCCCGTATGTATGCATTTCCAGCTAGGCCAGATGCTATGGCCTCCATTGCAGTGATCGCAGGTATTGTCTTAGTCTATTGCCGAGATGCTTTGGCTTTATTTAACCCTGGATCTACATGTTCCTATGTTTATTCATATTTTTCCAATTTTTTGATATGCCCAGTGGGTATTTAGTTACCTCTGTTCATGTGTCAACTCCGGTAGGACCTACTGGTACTTACCATGGTCAATTTTGATGTGATATTGGGCATGCATTGGTTATATCCGTGTCATGTTGTTCTTGATTTTCAAGCTAAGATCGTGACCTTAGCTATGCCAGGATGTCCGAGGGTTGAGTGGCGATGTTCTTCTGAGTATGTGCCTAGCAGGGTGATTTCCTACCTGAAGGCTCAGCGCATGGTTGAGAAGGGGTGTTTATCTTATCTGGCTTTTGTGAGGAATGTCAGTGGTGAGACTCCCGCTATTAATTCGATTCATGTGGTCAGTGACTGTCCGGATGTGTTTCCTGCAGACCTGCCAGGCTTGCCACTTGACAAGGACATTGATTTTGGTAACGACCTGGTGCCAAGCACCCAACCTATTTCTATTCTACCTTATCGTATGGCACTAGCGGAGCTAAAGGAATTAAATGAAAAGCTTCAGAAACTCCTGATAAGGGGTTCATTTGGCCTAGTGTTTCACCATGGGGTGCACCGGTGTTGTTCGTGAAGAAGAAGGATGGTTCTATGCGTATGTTTATTGATTATCGACAGCTGAACCGAGTTACAGTGAAAAACCTCTATCTGTTGCCTCATATAGATGACTTGTTTGATCAGTTGCAGGGTTCTAGGGTATTTTCGAAGATTGTCTTGCGTTCAGGCTATCATCAGTTGAAGATTCAGGGTCCAGTCATCCCGAAGACTGATTTCAGGACTAGATATGGTCATTATGAGTTTCTGGTTATGTCCTTTGGGTTGACCAATGCCCTAGCAGCCTTTATACACCTAATGAACAGTGTATTTTGGCCTTTTCTGGATTCTTTCGTCATCGTGTTCATTGACGATATCTTGGTGTATTCCCAATCTCGGGAGGATCATGAGCAGCATTTGGGAGTTGTGCTTCAGACCTTGAGAGAGAAGAGATTCTATGCAAAATTTTTGCACTGTGAGTTCTGGCTTGATTCAGTAGCATTCTTGGGGCACGTGGTGTCCAGTGAGGGTATTCAGGTTGATCCTAAGAAGGTGGAGGCAGTGGAGAGTTGGCCTAGACCGTCATCAGCTACTGAGATTCGTAGTTTCCTTGGTTTGGCAGGGTACTATCGCCGTTTCGTCGAGGGATATTCATCTATTGCATCACCTATGACCAGACTGACCCATATGGGTGCTCAGTTCAGATGGACCGAGGAGTGTGAGGAGAGCTTTCGGAAGCTAAAGTCAGTTTTGACTACAACTCCGGTATTGATTTTGCCTATGGGTTCAAGTTCTTATACAGTTTACTGTGATGCCTCGAGAGTTGGCCTTGGAGCGATTTTGATGCAGGACGGTAGGGTGATTGCCTACACGTCCAGACAATTGAAGGTGCACGAGAAAAATTATCCAGTTCACGATCTTGGGCTAGCAGTTGTTGTTCACGCCTTGAAGATTTGGCGTCATTATTTGTATGCAGTGCATTGTGAGATTTTCACTGATCACCATAGTTTGCAGTATCTGCTTAAGCAGAAGGATCTGAATTTGCGACAGAGGAGGTGGTTGGAGCTTCTTAAGGATTATGACCTCACTATTTTATATCATCCGGGGAAGACCAATGTAGCGGCTGATGCCCTGAGTCGCAGAGCGGAGATTTTGGGGAGTCTAGCCTACCTTCTAGTTATAGAGCAGCCATTAGCACTTGATGTTCAGGCCTCAGCGGGTCAGTTGGCGAGATTGGATCTATCCGCGCCTCCGCGGTTATTGGCTTGTGTAGCCTCCATGTCTTCTCTTTATGATCATATTAGAGCACGCCAATATGACGATCCACATTTGCTCGTTCTTCAGGACAGGGTACGTCACGGTGATGCCAGGGATGTGGTTATTGGTGATGATGGGGTCATCAGTATGTAGGGCCGGATTTGCATGCCTAATGTAGACGGACTTCAAGATTTGATTATGGCTGAGGCACATAGTTCACGGTATTCCATCCATTCGGGTGCCGCAAAGATGTATCAGGATTTGAGGCAGTGTTATTGTTGGAGGCGGATGAAGAAAGATACTGTTGAGTTTGTGGCTCGGTGTCTCAACTATCAATAGTTCAAGTATGAGCACCAAAGACCAAGTGGATTGCTTCAGAGATTTGATTTTCGGGAGTGGAAGTGGGAGCGGGTCACCATGGACTTCGTAGTTGGGCTCCCACGGTCTTCGAGAAGGTTTGATGCTATATGGGTTATTATGGATTGACTGACCAAGTCCCCGCACTTCATTCCTATTGGTACTACTTATTCTTCGGAGTAGTTAGTTAAGATTTCTATCAGGGTCATTGTCTGATTGCATGTGGTTCAAGTTTCTATCATTTCTTACAGAGGTACTCAGTTCACATCTAAGTTTTGGAGAGCTGTACAGAGAGAGTTGGGTACTCAGGTCGAGTTGAGCACAACGTTTCATCCTCACACCGACGGGCAGTCAGAGCGTACTATTCAGATTTTGGAGGATATGTTGCGTGCATGCGTCATTGATTTTGGGGGTTCATGTGACTAGTTTCTGCCACAAGCAGAGTTTGCATATAATAATAGTTATCATTCGAGTATCCAGATGGCTCCGAATGAGGCTTTATATGGTAGGAGGTGAAGATCTCCGGTTGGTTAGTTTGAGTCGGCGAAGCTAGGCTATTGGGCATAGAGCTTGTTCAGGATGCGTTGGGTAAGGCGAAGTCGATTCAGGAGCGGCTTCGCACGACGCAGTCTAGGAGGAAAAGCTATGCGGACCGGAATATCCGGGATGTTTCTTTCATGGTTGGGGATAAGGCGTTGCTGAAGGTGTCACCCATTAAGGGTGTTACGAGGTTCAGGAAGAAGGGAAAGCTGAGTCCTAGGTTCATTGGGCCACTTGAGGTGCTTCAGAGGATTGGGGAGGTGGCTTATAGACTTGCCTTGCCTCCCACTATATCGAGTATTCGTCTGGTGTTCCATGTTTCGATTCTCCGAAAGTATGTTGGTGACTCGTCTCATGTTTTTGACTTCAGCATGGTTCAGCTCGAGGGTGATATGTTATATGAGTAGAGTCAGTGGCTATTTTGGGTCGTCAGGTCAGAATGCGGAGGTCTAAGGATATAATTTCAGTGAAGGTTCAGTGGAGGGGTCAGTCGGAGGAGGATGCCACCTAGGAGACAGAGCGGGAGATGCGGAGCAGATATCCTCACTTATTTGAGACTCCAGGTATGTTTCTAGACCCGTTCGACCACGAACGTTTGTTTAAGAGAGAGGGGGATGTAACGACCTGGCTGGTCGTTCCGTGATATTAGACCCGTTTTCCTCGTTTATGCTTTATCATATGTTGATTAGCCTATTTATTTTGTATTGGGTCGGTTGGTTCGGGTTCGGAGTGGTTGTGGTGAGAATTGAGACATTTAGTCTCATAAATTAGCTTAATAGTCGAAAAAGTCAACTGGGAGTTGACTTATTGGTAAAAGACCTTGAAATGTGAATTTTATGGCTCAGATAGCTTAGTTAGGTTATTTGGGACTTAGGAGTGTGTTCGGAATGAAGTTTTGATTTTCGGTGTGGAATTAGGCTTGAATTGACGAAAGTTAGTTTTTGGCGATTTCCGGTCGGCAGTGGAAAATAGGCTATCGAGGTTGGAATGGGATTACGGAAGTTGGAGCAGGTTTTTATTGTTATTTTGGATATGTCTGCAAAATTGCAGGTCAATCAGATGTTTTTTGGTTGGTTTCGGCATCATTGGTGAACTTTAGAAGTTTCAAAGTTCGTAGGCTTGAATTTGATGTAATTTGTGTGTTTTCGTGTTGTTTTTGGTGTTTCGAAGGCTCGACTAAGTTTGAATGATGTTATGGGGTGTGTTGGTAGGATTGGTTGAGGTACCTGGGGCCTCGAGTGTATTTCAGATGCTCAAACGGGCACTTTTTGGCCTTAAGAAATTTGCTGCTTTCTGATGTCTTAGCAGCTTCACTGCCATCGCATGGGTTCATCTGCGATCGTGTAGAGTAAAAGTGTGGGGCAGGAATTTTGTTCTATGCGATCGCATGGTTAGGATTGAGATCGCATAGGTTGGTCAGGTAAAGCAGTGCGATCGCGTGGGCTTTGATGTGATCACGTGGGCTGTGGTGCGACCACGTAGAGGTTCTGAGGCGCGTGTGTGGGATGGAGAGTTGTTCTATGCGATCGTGTTTGTTGGTATGCAATCTCATAGAGTCGTCTGGTCTGTGCATCGCGAACGCATCGCTGGGTATGCGCTTGCACTAAAGGGGGCATAAGTACTGGGCAGAATGTTTTAAAGCCCACCGTTGAGAAATTTTCATCACTTTCCTTCATTGATAAACGAGTTGAGAGCTATTTAAGAGGGTTTGAAGAAGAAATCAAAGGGGCTCACTTGGAGGTAAGTTTTCAAACTTCATAACTCGTTTCTATATTGTTTTCTAAGCAATTAAACCGGAAAATTGTTGAAATTAAAACCCAAAATTTGGGGAAGATAAGTGCATGGAATTTTGAATTATCTTTTGAGGAATTGAGTGGGCAATTGGGGTCCGATTTTAGTGTTATTGGTATGTATAGAATCGTGGGAGGACGAGGATTCTAGTGATGTAAATTTTGTCGAATTCCGAGACGTGGACCCAGGGCTCGGGTTTGGCCGAATTTCGAGAATTTTGTATAAATTGATAATTTTCGATTGTGTTTTGTTACCTTTAGCGTATATTGATGATGTTAAACAGGTTTTGGTTATATTTGGAGAAATCGGGAGCTAATTTGGCCTGGTAGAGGTAAGAGCATTGCGGATTAGTATTGTGGCCTGGTAGAGGTAAGTAATGGTTATAAATCTTGTCCTGAGGGTACGAAACCTCGGACGTCATATTTCTCACTGTTTTTAGAAGGGCACACATGTCGGATGACGAGTTTGTGGCGCGCACTGATTTTTGGATTGGACTTGGTCCTCTCCACAACAACTATTAATTTGCGTATTTTAACTCAAAATAATATGTTAAATTGTGTTATAAAAACTATTGATATATTTGGGCAATAAGACATGTTTGGGGCCTCGTGCCAACTTATTTGGACCCCTTGGGGGCTTTTACACTCAGTCATGTTGTGCTTAACTGTTTTCAAAACTCAGCCTTATTTACACTATTTTGAGATATAAAATGTTGTTTTGGGTCGAGTACCTTGTTTTACTGATATGCCCGAATGGCTTTTAAGAGGTTCTGACTGAGTGAAGCCGAGGGCCTGACTGTGAGGATATGATACACCACGAGATGGCTTGATATTAGCGCTTGGGCTGAAAGAGCCCCTCCGGAGTCTGTACACACCCCCAGTGAGCGCAGGTACCTACTGAGTGCGAGTGTTGAGTGTCGAGTGATGAGTGATTGGGAGGCATGAGTGACAGTTAGGTTGCCTGAGAGGTTGATACTGAGTGGCTATGAGGTGCTGAATGATGTTTTGCCCGAGGGGCGATTTATGATTCATGTTTTTCCCGAGGGGCTACATATGATTTATTTCGTTTTACACTAAATCCTTCAGTTATTTTTATTTTTGTAATTGTCGGAAAACACATTTTTAAGATTTTTCTAAAGTTGGTTTTAAGGCATGATGATTTCATATATCTATGTATATACTGTTGGAAAGAAAGGATGTGCATAGTGTGAACTGATGATATTGATTTTTATGTGTTTCTTGCCGCTTAGACTTGATTTATTTTCATTACTACTGAGTTGGCGTACTCACATTACTCCCTGTACCCCTGTGTGCAGATACAGGTGCTGATACTGAGCGTTGGCCATCTATTCCGTGCGGAGCCGGAGTTTGGGATATAGAGGTAGTTTTTTAGCGTCCGTAGCATCTCTGTTTTCCCTTCTTTTTTTGTATCTAGCTATTCGTTCGAAGATTTTGTAATATAATAGTAGACCTGTTGGTATATTTCTTAGATGCTCATGATATGTTGGCTCCAAATTTTTGGGATGGTTAGACTATTTAGCTGTTTATTTTGCCTAATGAATTCAGTAATTCTATATATTTTATGAAAATTTGAAAATAGTTGGGATTTTGGAAAGAAACTGTAGTTATGTGATTATTGTCTAGCCTAGTTCTATGATAGGCGCCATCATGGACGGTTTAGGGTTTGGGGTCCTGACAATTTTAGCCACCAAAACCACTTCACCAGTCACAATATTTGTGACCATGCATATTTTTGACACAAATTCCACTTTGTTTCCCTTATTACAGATTTGGGAGAAACTCAACAAGTTGTACTTCAACCTGTTCATGTAGTACACATTTTCAATTTAGTGAGAAAGAGACTTCCCAATCCTTGTAACTCCCAAAATGTATCCCTTTTTGCCGTTTTCAAAGGATACACTTCCTCCTTACATGTTTTTGAATGAAAGGAAATCATTTGTGGTTTAAGTCATGTGCTTTGAGCAACCACTATCCATGTACCATTGTTGGCTACTCCCTTTCACTGCCCCCTATACAAGGAAATCAAGGGTTAGATTTAGGAGCCCAAAGAAGTTTGGGTCCATTGTAATGATGAAATGGATGAATACGGACTCTTTTGGTCCAAGCAGGAATCACACGTTTTTTATATGAGGGACCAGATTTGTTTATCAGTAGTTACCCCATTCTTTTGCGAAAACTTTGATTCTCTATTGAGACTAGAATCTGGAATTACAGGTTTCCTTAAAGTGCTTAGTGTTACCACATTGAGTACAGAGTCAGTTATCAGGTACAATAACATACTTGCTATGAGGGTTGTAAGGAGTCTTTTCCCTTTGGAACCCTATTCCTTGCGTGATTCCCCATTGTTCTTATACATGGAAGTGATAGCATTTGAGGACCAGGTACACTTAAGTGATTTTTTTAGATCACACTTAACCCTTCCTAGATCTTCCTGAAGTTTCTTGGTTTTCTCAAGCTCATAACACAAACTAGATTTTACGAATTTTAACTCATCTTCAATCCTAAGATATTCCTCACTTGCAACTTTCTCTCCCTTTTTGCTCATTAATTGCTTCCTTTAGGTCCACTACTACCACTAATAGGTCATCTCTCTCATGTTCTAAGTTAGGTACTTTCTCAGTTAAGGCTTCCTTCTCTTCTTTAAGACTGTCGATGGTCTCTTTTAGATCAATCACAACAACCATTAGGTTATCTTGCTCATGTTGTATGTTTGTAATTATTTTAGTTAGGGCATCTTTTTCCTTTTTAAAACTCTCAATGGTTTATTTTAAATCAACCACAACAACTACTAGATTATTTCCCTCATGTTCTAATTCCCCTAGTTCCACAATTAAAGCATTTTTATCATTTATAAGAATGTGATAAGTATCAATTAAAATATTTTTGAAGGACATAATTTTTTATGGAGAGTAAGACTTCAGATTTATTTGAACATCTAGAAAGTTTACCTCATCGTCATCATCTTTGTCATCGTCAGATTGTGCTATCAGGGAAAAGATAGTGTCATATTCAGTTGCATCACTTTCTACTGCCATCATGGAGTTATCACCTTTCTCATCATCTTCACCAGATTTGATGGAGGAGTCTCCCCATGCAGCAAGATCTAGTTTCACAATGTTGTCAACAACATTTTTTCTTTTGTATCGTTTGTCAGGAACCTGGTTCCTCTTAATTTCTTTGTATGAGTTATGTTTGTACTGACCTTGTTTTAGGAGATGAAAATCTTTGATGAACTACCCTGACTTCCGGCACTTATGACATAAGGCATAACCTTTTTGCTTGTTGGAGCTTCCCTGCTTTGAAATACCTCTATTTCTACGAACCGTTTTCTTAAATCTCTTTGTCAAGTAAGCCATATCAGTAACCTCACCACTTGATTAATTGTTATCTGTATTGAGGACAAAGATCTTCTCCCTCTTGGCCTCTCGTCTCTCATTATCCTTCTTCTTCGTCATTTCGTAGGTTTTCAGATAACCAATGAGTTCATCAATGTCAGCTTCTGTAGATCCTTTGCCTCCGTGATATCATTTACTTTGCTTTCCCAATAACTGGGTAATATGCTAAGTGTTTACAAACAAGTTTGTTCCTCGGAATGATTTCTCCCAGAGAATGGAGCTTATTGATGATGGAGGTGAAGTGAGTGTGCATGTCCTGGATTGACTCATCGTCCTTCATCCTGAAGAGCTCGTACTCTGTGGTAAACACGTCAATCTTTGGTTCCTTGACTTGACTTGTCCCTTCATAAGCTGTTTGAAGAGCTTCCCAAATCTCCTTACCAGATTGACATTCTAAAATGTCGTTGTATTCATCTACTCCAATATCACATACATGAATTTTTTTTGCTCCAAAGTTCTTCTCTATGGCCTTGCGATCAACATCATTGAATTCTTTTCTTGTTTTGGAAATTGTTACTGTTGGGCCACCACTAGTGTCACACCCCCTTTTTTCTCGCGAAATTGGGTTTCGACCTTCTGGGACAAATCATTTCCTTTTGGGATGGGGTATGGAATTTGAAGAGTTGGCACCTAACATATTAAGGTGCGTTAGGGAACCTAAAGCAAATAACTCATAAATCGGTTTACTTTACCAGAGATTGGGTAAGGGCTCTGTGAGCATGTAATTTTTCACCTATTAATATACTCCTACAAAATTTGATAAACAAATTAATTTTAGATTTTTGTGTGAATTTCATTGTTTATTTATGAATTATTTGTATTTTTATGATCATAATTCAACTTTTAAAATTTATAAAATAAAAAATAACAAGAAAATTTAAAATATTTTTTATCTTGCATAATTAGGTTTTTTGGTTTAAGGTAATACTTAGTAGCATAATTTAATCATTTTATGAATAAATTACAAAAAATGTTCGTTAAGTAATTATGAGTATTATTTAATGATTTTACTTTTAAAATTGACTCATTAGTTAAATTTTGGTAAAATTAAATTGTGTTAGAGTTAAGCAATATACCTTAGGGATTTCAATTAGGATTAAGTTAAGTTGGGTTAGAATTAGTATGAATTTTTAAAGGCAAAAATCGGCTGGGCTGATTATTCAATCAGGCCCAAATCCCCTTCCTAATCCTAAAATACATCCAGCCCAGTCCAGTACCCGTCCAAACCCCACTTACCCCAAAAGACCCCGTCTCAACCCCAATCTATCTCAGATGTTCATTCTTGCAGATCGAACGACTGGGAACTGACCCACTAAATACTATATATATGTCATAACGGACCCCTACCCCCCCAGAAAGACACCCTCACTCTCTCATCTTTCTCCCAACCCCAAACCCTAGCCACCCTAACTCCCCCGCCGTCTCCGCCGACCGGAAATCGCCTCAGGGGGGCGGACCACCTCCAAAACAAACCAAACTCATCCCAGATTATCTACTCCTCACCCTCACCCCTAATATCTCATTAACTTCCCCAAAAAACTTCTCAAATTCCACTAATTTCAGATCGAAAAATCTGAAACCCTAAAAATCTCTACTGGAGAAAACTAAGAGATTTAATGGCTCAAACCTACATGAGTCAATTGGTCTTGACAAGAGCAATTGATTTATGTGGGTTTGACTCGTTTTCAAACCTGCCGGAATCCAGCCAAAGTCCAGTGACCAAACTTTTTCCAGCCAAGCCTTTTTCCTACTAACTGGTACCCTCTCTCTTATTTATTTGATTATTTGTGTAATGAAACTATTTTCTTAGGTTTAGTATTTATTTTTTTACTTACTAGTTTTTAGATTAATTAGTTTAGGTTTCATATATTTTCACTTATTTGTTATTAAATACTGTTTTGAATGTAGTTATAGGTTTAATTGCTGAGTTTTACATGACTTAACTGATTTTAGTTTTAGTTTAGATTATCAGATTTTCTTTAACTGTTTCTTATTTTAAAATAGTGTATTAGATTTTTATGTGTATTAATTAACTAATTCCCATCTTAGTTTACTCATGCATGTTTTAGGTTAATTTAAAATAGTAATTTAGGTTAACCCCTGATTTTGTTGCCTAAATTCTGAACTATTAGCCATGAATTCGATTGCCTTTAGTTAGGAACTGTTTCTCAGTTTAGTTAGAGGTTTAATCTTGATCTTTCTAACTCACTGATTTTGAATTTTAGGTTAGGTTTTGCACATTTTATTTTTAACTGTTCTGAAACAGTCTGCTAGTCATTTATTTGTGTTAATTAATCAACTTCCATTATAGTTTAATCATACATGTGTGGGGTTATTTGAATTAGTGACCTAGGTTTAACTTCTTGTTTCATCAATTAGTTGTTTAGTTTAAATATTTTCCTACTTTCCTTTAATTTGTCCTGCTTCCGTTAATATTTTATCTTTAAAGATGTCGTTTAAAGTCTGATATTGCTTTAGGTAATTGTTTCAAGACTATAGTAATTATGCATGCTTAGGTTTACTTGCCTTACTCATTTAGATTTAGTTTCTGATTTAGGTAATTGTTTCAAGACTATAGTAATTATGCATGCTTAGGTTTACTTGCCTTACTCATTTAGATTTAGTTTCTGATTTAGTCAGCTAGTTTCTGATCTAATTAGGACTGTTTTGAACCATTTATGAAGTAAGCAAACATCGTGGATAGGTTTTAGGCTTAGTCCAGTCTTTAAATAGTAACTAATCACTTTATTAGATAAAAAATAGTCAACTTAATAATTATCTTAACCCTAAACAGTAAGGGGTAATTATAGGAATGTCTTAAGGTATTTTAGGAATTCTAGGTGAAGAATCTTGACTGTAACAGCCTAAGAAACTTCTAGAATGAAGATAATAAAATAATAAGGAGACTAAATCTTAATTTTTGGGTAAAAAGATTAAATTTCAGAAATAAAAAAGAGTGTAAATATAGAGGATGTTTCTAGAATATCTACAGCTGTCATAGCTGTTACAAAGGATGCTGAAAATAGGATAGGGAGGACATCTTTACTGTACTATTTTCAGGCTTTAGGATAAGGAATATTCCTAAAATATACCCTCTCTAGGTAGCCTATATATAGAATACTCTATTCTGAAAATTACAGACACGATGAGAAAGATATTCATTCTGAAAATTTCCTCACACACATTATAGAAACACACATGCTATACACATTAGACACTCTCATAAGGATACACTTCTTTGAAAACACGGAGATTCTAAAAAATGCTCTCTTGAGATACATACTTCAGTTCTTTCCAACTCATTTCAAATCAAAAGTCCCTGAAAAACTCTTCCTTTTATGGCAAGAAAATCTGGTTTTAATATATCGTTTAATTCTAGTTTTTGCTAAGGTTTTCCGGGATAAAATTGGTCATTTTGAGCTGGTTTTCTTGGTTTTGTTACTGGGGTGTTGCTGCTGGTTTTTCTATTGCTATTTGAATGCCTGGTCTTTCTATTTCTGACCTTTATTTGGTCTATTTTGGTGGATGTTTTTGATCCATTTAGGTATGTAATCATACCTTACATGGAATGAATTTTATTTCCTAAATATGGTCTGAATATTTGCCTCTTTATGCTTAATTTCATATTTAACAAATATAGTAGTTGATTCATGTTTTGTTAGATCTGAGTTTTGAATGCCTCTTAGTTAGCCTAAATATGGCTATTTGGATTAGGCTTTGTTTCAAAAAAGTTTGAACTTGAATACTTGTGGTAATAATTTAAATCTGATGTCTATTTTCGGCTTTAGGCTTGATTGTCCTCCCTTGCTAATTGAAGATTTCCTATTTAAATTAGTTGTTGCCTAGAAGTCAGGATAAGAAAGTAACCTCCTACGTATTCGAAATCCTTGTCCCAAGTGATGATTTGCAGATTCATTTGTCTCAGTTGGGTACTCAAGCTCCAAGTAGTCACTTTTATTGATCAGGACGTTTATGATAGCTCTATTTATGTACCATGGTTTTGTAATGTAAAAGTTTAACTTCTCTTCTTCTTTAATTTAGTTTGAAATTCTGTAAATAATGATTAATGTTTAAAGCATGATTAGTATACTAAATTATGTAATAACATTTATTTTTCTGCTTTTAGGTCATTTATAAAATCCCCTTGTCATGGGCCCCGTAAGATAGGATAAAATCCTGGGCTGGCGTTTGAAAAACAGACTTTACTGGGCCTGTGATTCGTGGCCTAGATTTTAAAAGCCTCTGATGTTATATGGCCTTTGTAAATCTATTTGAAATCCCACCCTACAATATGTGTCATGAATCATTAATTTCATTAGTAAATTCAAATGCCATAATTTTTTTCTAGGTAACATTTCTTGTATAAACCAATTTAAGCTAGGCAGCTTCTAATTTCTCTTTCGAAATGAGTTAAAAATCGGACTGGCCAAGTACTTAAGCACGAAACTGGGCATGATTTCAATATGGCCCAAAACTTGATTTTTAGGCTAACAAACTTAGTCTTAGAATGTCACGACCCAAACTGGAGGATCATGACTAGCACTCGGGCCATACTTGCCGAGCACCAAAATACATTTTACCTAACCTTCTTATTATCTTTAAGGGATAACGAGATAAATATAATAGTAGATATGGATCATGAACATACATCACATAGCATGACAAGATTTCTAAGAAACTACATAAAAGGTACGAGCTACAACGCTGCCATGAAAGACTATCCAACAAAAATTAGCCAACAAGGCATACCTATACATGAGTCGACACATGTGTATGACCCTCAAAAGGAGCATAAGTAATGCAACGTAGCCGGAATAGGGCCCCGGCATACCCATAATATCTATAACAAAAATTCATACCAAGACCACGGCAAGTCCGGAGAAGGGATCTCGCCTATAACCGCTAAACTAGAAAGCCTATTGTGGTGGGGGAGCTGTGTCTACATGTCTATCATGGCTTGCAGCAAGACATGCAACGTCCACTAATAAAAGGACGTCAGTACGAATAAAGTACTGAGTATGTAAGGAAGTAAAGCATAAATAAGAACAGTAATGTAAAGAGAGATGTAGGAGATACAACCTGTAGCATATGAGTGCTTCTAAGAGACATTAACATGAAACGCATGATACATATATATACATAATATTTTTAAACATCCCCCTCTGTGGGCATCATCATCATAGAACATTCACCTCTATGGGAATCATCATCATCATATCATACCCGGCCTCAAAGAGGACTCGGTAAACCCAACTGACCAGTGGTTGCATAATTGGTGCCATACCCAGCTGACTATAGCACGACTTGGTAGAGTAAAATAGATAAATATATATAATGCATGCAAGACTCATTGGAATCATGTTCTGAACATTACGGAGTGACGTAAGGTCGTATTCCTTGTACACATCATTAGGGCTAACTCTTCATCGAGAATCTTATAAGAATCAGGAATTACCAACAACATTGATAACATAAGAATAAGATAAGCAACCTCAACATCAATTTTTCCATAAGAAGGGAAACAATGTAAATACTGCTAACTTCTAATAGTAGAGTGTCTTTGGAAGCTCGTTCATTGTATTATGTACAATCGGAGCCGTGCAAAAGAAGGAAAGGGATAGCCTCACATACCTTGTATATACTGTCCCAACCTCAAGCTATCCAAAAGTCACGACTCTTTAGTCTACAATAGGAGAAATGACACTATCCTTAACGTTTAAGTGTCGTAACTATTATGTACCGACCATAAACTATTTTACGATGAAACGGACATAACCTCCCTATTTATATGAGTTCCCACAAGTAAAAAAATCACTAAACAGCCCAAACAACATCAATGTTAATCATATTGACCATCCCAAAACAGCCACCAACCGATAACATTACTACCAAGCCTTTCGATATATATTTCACAAATTCTAGCTTCAATGACTTAGACGCAACTTGGATAATATTAAATACATATAGAGTAAGAGGTTCATTGCCTTTATACATAAGGAAAAACTCCAATTTGCCCTTAATTTTCCATGAAATATCCCTCCAATGCTGCCACAACAACAAGAAAGCGAAACTAGCAATACATTTGTGTTTTTCGGCACTAGAATCACCTTAGAAGGCTTGAAATCACATAGGGTTGATATTAAGAACTTGAGGGAGTATTTACAGAACATAAACCCCTTAAAGAAAACCTCCCACGAGCTGGAACAACAAAAAAATGAGCAACAACAAGAAGAATTTGTGTTGTTTTTCCTTTGTTTGGGTCTTGAATCTTGAGGGAACCTCGAGAGGGTGTTCCTAGGGTTCTAAGGTCTGAAAATAGTGAAAATAAATGGCTTAAAACGGGTTGGAGGTGTCATATATAGATCCAAATGTCTAAAAGAGCCTAAGCGGGCCCCATAGAGAGGTGCTTGGCGCAATCCCGCAAAAACGCGAATATCTCTTTACTCCAAGATCGTATCGACGAAAGGTTTAATGCGTTAGAAATTAAACTCATATATATTCAATTTGGTGTTCATATCACTACATAATTCTAAGTACATTGGGAGAAAATATTTGTAACATTTGACCTAATGTTCAAGTAAAATTATGAACCTAAGTTGCGACAACTTTTGTCGACTTTTGTCTCATAAGTCGTTTGACTTCAAGACTTATGATACAGATATTATATGATTCAAATACCTTAAAACACTACCTCTTGAGTTTATTAATCACCTCTAGGTTTACCTTAAAATACGGCTGACAACATCCTTGATTCGTTTAACTTCTAATACTTGTTATCCACCCTTATACACCTTTGTATCATTTAAGACTTGTGAAGACCTTTGCCAACTTTTGTTCCACCACTTTCTTGACTTCAAAACGTAGAACATAACCATCATAAGATAAAAATTAACTCATAGAATAACCTCCTTACTCATGTAATGAACCATAGTCTCACACCTAAAGTACATGTTATAACATTCCAAACTCGTCGGCTTTCGAAGAAACTTATTTTGTTCAATTGGTTTAGCTTCTACGCTTTCAACCCTCCTGGTACTCGTTATTCATGATATTAAATATTTGTAACCTCCAACGTAACATGATTAACTTACTTTATATTCCATCAAATAGAATCTTATTTTTGATCTTACATCAATTGACTTACGATGTACACTCACGTACGAAAACATGGGGTGTAACATCATTCCTCCTTTGGAACATTCGTCCTCGAATGTTGACTAATGCACTTTTCCATATCTTAAGAAATAACTCTTACGAAGAATTTAACATTGTCTTTTTCCATCTAGGGGGTTGGTTGGTGAATAAATCCAAAGGCTAGAACATTCCCCCCTTTAGGCCTCTTTCTCACACCACAACTTGTGGTCGAACTCCGTTCAATGTCGTAACTATTTCTACGTTCTTTCATGCAGCCTAGACAATTATAACCTTGAATGTGCGCCAATGCGACTCTTATTTCCTTTTTTTATTTCTTGTTAGCTTTTAACCTATCTATATGATGATTCACTTGGTGAATATATAATGTACTATGACAAGCTGTCCCTATGTGCATCTATAGGTGTACTAAAGTTCTTTGTTTGGTATTTTGTTGAACTTACGACTATTGTTATATCTTGTTTCATAGCCTCAGTTATCTATGCTTATGGATTTACCACTACTAGGTAGGTCATACTACACCATAACTCTTATTTCAGTTTATTATTATGGAGACTTGCCACCCAACTCCAGGTTTTTCTCTCACCGCTTATCCTATATGTATAAATCTAAGCCATTTAATGCTTCCTTAGTACCGTCCATCTTAATAATGACAAGATAATCTCATCTTATACTTTGTAAATTTCATCCATCGATTGTTGATTCACCTTAATGTTGATCTATAATCTACCACTGATAACTTGAAACCTCTTATATAATTTATCGTCACTAGGGCTCATATCTCATTGGGGAATATCTGATGTGATTTTTCTGATCCACTTAGGGACGATACTATACTCCAATAACTGTATTTCATAGAATCCCAATGTGGTTCATCTTATGGGGGTATTTTAATCCCGTGCAGTTCATAAAATACTTGTTCTCAAAATCATTACTCAATCAAAGGTCTAACGTTTTCCTCTTATCATTTATCACAATTACACCCTTACTTTACTACCATGGTAGCATTCTATCTCTTCTAAATGCTCCTGCTTTGAAACTCTTTTGAGTTCACTCATGATATACTGAGCTTTTTATAACTGTATGGAAACCATCAGCTCTCTATTTGTGATGGGTTTAATCCCGAGGAATTACCTATTCTCGTCACCTTCTCACACACCTTTTCTTATCCTTACTCATGCCTAGCTAAAACCTTGTTGCTCTACCATACTTTAGCTTGCAACCTACGCACATCTACTTATACTACTCGTAACCTTCCTTTCAATATGTTAGCACCATAGATTTCCTTTCATGCCTTCTCAGTTGTCCTTAAATGTAAACAAATACTTTTCCTAGTTGTTCTGCCCCTTGCTGCATGGATACTTGGCCTATCTTAGTGCACATGAATACGGGAGTTCCCTGTAACTTATATGATCTCAAATATCAACTTTTGATTGATTTTTTTCTTCTTTCGTTCATTAGCTACGATAGGTTCCACTTTCTTATGGAGCGCATACAACGTTATAGTGAGACTGTTGTTACAAGACCATTTCTACTTTAGGTCACTATGCTTATGTTGAAGCCTGCTTCCTTATTTCCTCAGCTAATCTTTCGTTGTAGTAATTAGGGAAGAACTTCTAACTCTTATAAATCTGAGACCTTATTACATTGTATATCCCACGGTATTTCTGATGTTCTTACTCGCCTATCATTATCCTTAGTTGCTTACCTCCATGCCCTTGTGCTTGTAGAGTTTCTTCATAATTTAAATTTCAGTTTTCTCCATTGTGGCATTCCCTTTTATTTCCGTAACACTTATATTGTACCTTCTACTACCCCAACTCCTGTCTGAATATTTCTCGAGGATTACGATTTTGTATCTAAGAGACTGAATTTCCTATGCTGGGTTTCACTACGTTTATCTTGCATGATCTACTAATTTGCCTATATCCTCCTATCTATCCATAACTAGGCTCTTCCTGAATCAACTACTGACTACCCATTGGTCCACTCTCATATCTTTATTTTATGTAACGCCTCTTGGGTTATGTCCTTTGTCTTAACTTACCTCTTGTACGGGATCCTTATGTATCAAGTTTTCATTCCCACTTATATATCAATATCATCGAGTGCGAAACCCTTATTGATTCTCCCCAACATCATGCTTGCATAATGTTCTGGAGTTATATTATATCTGTAGGATATGAATAAATGCAATCTTATTCCTTTCACCTTTTTACCACATTCTTCCTTTACCATTCGATATTTACCTCTTCATCTTTGGCATTTTGTTTCTACATCTTCACAGACATTACTCGCCTTGCGGTAACCCTTCTACACCAGGTATAATTGAATTTCGTACACACAAGGGTGACACGTGGTATAACTGGCACATTTAGTCCCTTAAGCTTAACTCTGCTCATAGTGCTTTCTTTAGGGAAGTGTCTTCGTGAATGACCTTTAAAGGTTATTCTTCTATTGTTCATTCTACTTTTGTCGAACACTATCTTTGAAACGATGTCGACTATTACCAATTCCTTTGATCCCTAATTCATCTTTGATTTTTTTTTTCTTGTTTACTATTCCATACTAATTTCTATTACTTAGGGGGTCTAACTTTTCCTTATGGTAATCACGTGTGAGTCACCAACTCATTTCTCGAAATGAGGGTATGGCTTATGGCTTACACTTTTGTACTGTCTCAAGGCATGTCTCCTCTTGTTTTTTTTCCTTGACTTAACAATAGACTTTATCATTATATCATATTTTGATTTACCGCTATCACTCATTTATCACCTCTTACTCATAATGATTCACTTAATCTCTTATTCTCATGCTAATATCTGTACCTATCGCCCTATTATAAAGACTTCAACATGACGTTCTTTCACATTTAGCTCCCCCTGCTTCATATCACTGGCTCTTCGGGACGCCTATCATTCTTCTTCTTTTTTTTTACTAGTGGATGAAGTCATACTAAGGCAAATACTTATCCCTTCTAGGATTCTAGTGCTTATCTTCTAAAATTTCTGAATATTCTAGTAGTCATATCTGACTGTTCTATTCTAGAGTGACCATATGGCAATCTCCAAATGAGAACTATTACCATGTTCTTCAGTATCCTTCAAAAATGTTAAATAATGATAACAATCTCACAATTTTCTGTTACTCTAACCCCAGCTGGATCCTAATATCCTATCCTTCTCTTAAATTATTTCAGTTAGCTCCCATTGGGCATAATTGAGATTGGTATGGACAATTGTAGATATCTCTATTACCGTTGAAAGCAACTAAAATATGCTTATAGTTCTCTGCCAGGATTATAAGTACTGATAATATTTATTAACTCGGTACCTCTTACCCTTCTTTATCTTGCTAAAACTCGTATCTACCTTCTGATTCTCTTATTTCTTCTTACCATATGGGTAGATAGATATTCTTTCCTTATAGCTCCTTATTAAGAAACTAACACATCTTAGGACACACATGATTTGCTGAAGCCCTCACATTTACTCATCATAAGCATGATGCAAAATTGAGTTCCTCTGACTCAAATATTCCACAGTCACATTGCAATCTCTTACCCTCCATCTTTCTAGATATATGCAACGTCATATTATAAATAAGATAGAATTAATGAAATTGAGTTCTTATGATTGGCTCTACCAAACGATCTAGAGCAAGGAGAAAGAGTGACAGTCCTAAATGCCCTGTAGCCTCTTGCTTATAAGTGTGGTGCACAACACACCCATAAGCAAGACTCTACTAGACACGGCTCATAGACGACCCCTAGGTCAGACCTACTATGATACCAAGTTTGTCACGACCCAAACTGGATGATCATGACTAGGACCCGGGCCATACTTGCCGAGCACCAACATACATTTTATCTAACCTTCTTATTATCTTTAAGGGATAACGAGATCAATATAATGGTAGATATGAATCATGAACATACATCACATAGGATGACAAGATTGCTAAGAAACTACATAAAAGGTACAAGCTATAACGCTGCCATGAAAGACTATACAACAAAAATTAGCCAACAAGGCATACCAAACTATACATGAGTTGACACCTGTTTATGAGCCTCTAAAGGAGCATAAGTAATGCAACATAGTCGGAACAGGGCCCCTACATACCCATAATATCTATAACAAAAATGCATACTAAGACCACGGCAAGTCCGGAGAGGAGATCTCGCCTATAACCGCTGAAGTAGAAAACCTATTGTGGTGGGGGAGCTGTGTCTACCTGTCTATCAGGACCTGCAGCACGACATGCAGCGTCCACAAATAAAAGGACGTCATTACGAATAAAGTACTGAGTATGTAAGGCAGGAAAGCATAAATAAGAACAGTAATGTAAAGAGAGATGTAGGAGATACAACCTGTGGCATCTGAGTGCTTCTAAGAGACATTAACATGAAACGCATGATACATATATATACATAATCTTTTTAAACATCCCCCTCTGTGGGCATCATCATCATCATAGAACATTCGCCTATGTGGGAATCATCATCATCATATCATACCCGGCCTCAAAGAGGACTCGGTAAACCCAACCTATCACTGGTTGCACAATAGGTGCCATACCCGGCCGTCTATAGCGCGACTCGGTAGAGTAAACTAGATACATATATATAATGCATGCAAGACTCATTGGAATCATGTTCTGAACATTACGGAGTGACGTAAGGTCGGTATTATCCGTACATATCATTAGGGCTAACTCTTCATCGAGAATATTATAAGAATCATGAAGTACCAACAACATTGATAACATAGGAATAAGAGAAGCAACCTCAACATCAATTGTTCCATAAGAAGGGAAACAATGTAAGTACTGCTAGCTTCTAAGAGTAGAGTATCTTTGAAAGCTCGTTCATTGCATTATGTACAATCGTAGTCGTGAAAAAGAAGGAAAGGGATAGCCTCACATACCTTGTATATACTGTCCCAACCTCAAGCTATGCAAAAGTCACGGCTCCTTAGTCTACAACAGGAGAAATGACACTATCGTTAACGTTTAAGCGTCGTAACTATTATATAGCGACCACAACCTATTTTACGATGAAACGGACAGAACCTTCCCTATTTATATGACTTCCCACAAGTGAAAAAAATCACTAAACAGCCCAAAAAACATCAATGTTAATCATATTGACCCCCCCAAAACAGCCACCAACCGATAACATTACTACCAAGCATTTCGATATATATTTCACAAGTTCTAGCTTCAATGACTTAGACGCAACTTGGATAATATTAAATACAAATAGAGTAAGAGGTTCCTTACCTTTATACATAAATAAAAACTCCAATTTTACCTTAATTTTCCATGAAATATCCCTCCAATGCTGGCACAACAACAAGAAAACGAAACTAGCAACCGATTTGTGTTTTTCGGCACTAGAATCACTTTAGAAGGATTGAAATCACCTAGGGTTGATATTAAGAACTTGAAGGAGTATTTAAAGAACGTACCCTTAAAACAACCTCCCACACGAGCTTTGTGTTGTTTGCCCTTAAAACTTACTAGCGCCACGCGATTCCCGACACTTGATTTGTGTTGTTTGCCCTTTGTTTGGGTCTTGAATCTTGAGAGAACCTTGAGAGGGTGTTCCTAGAGTTCTAAGGTCTAACAATAAATGGCCTAAAACGGGTTGGAGGCGTCATATATAGATCCAAATGTCTTAAACCGCCTAAGTGGTCCCCATAGAGAGGTGCTTGGCGCAGTGTCGCGAAAACACGAATATATCTTTACTCCAAGATCGTATCGATGAACGGTTTAATGTGTTAGAAACTAGACTTATAGATATTCAATTTGGTGTTTAGATCACTCCATAGTTCTGAGTAAATTCGGAGAAAAGCTTAGTAATGTTTGACCTAATGTTCAAGTAAAATTATGAACCTAAGTTGCGACAACTTTTGTCGACTTTTGTCTCATAACTCGTTTGAATTCAAGACTTATGATACAGATATTATATGATTCCAATACCTTAAAACACTACCTCTTTAATAAGCCCCTCTAGGTTTACCCGAAAATACGGCTGACAACATCCTTGATTCGTTTAACTTCTAGTACTTGTTATCCACCCTTATACACCTTTGTATCATTTAAGACCAATAGGATTAACTTCTTATCATCTTAAAGATAATATATTCATGGATTTACGTTGACTACCTTATGGAATGAGCTTGTAACTTGTGAAGACCTTTTCCAACTTTTGTTCCGCCACTTGCTTGACTTCAAAACGTAGAACAAAACTATCATACGATAAAAATTAACTCATAGAATAAACTCCTTATCATGTAATGAACCATAGTCTCACCCTAAACTACATGTTATAACATTCCAAACTCGTCGGCTTTTGACGAAACTTATTTTCTTCAATTGGTTTAGCTTCTAAGCTTTCCAACCGTCTTGGTACTCGTTATTCATGATCTTAAATATTTGTAACCTCCAACGTAACATGATTAACTTACTTTATATTCATCAAATAGAATCTTATTTCTGAGCTTACATCAATTGACTTACGATGTACTCTCACGCACAAAAACATGGGGTGTAACATAAAAGACCTTGAACAAACATAAATTTTGTAGTCCAAAATACCTCATTCACTTTTAAGCTAATATCACAAATAACTTAGGAAAAACAAATAACTTACGAACAATCGTAGTTTTCTTTAGACACATAATTAAATCATCATGACTACGGGTACGGCTCCGTGACAATTTCGTGATGCGTAAATTCCATTCGGATTTGCATTTTATGCGACCCGACCATAACATCAAACAATATTAAAATGAACATGTTGTATATAGCGGGTGCATTTCATGTGGTGCGATTTGCGATGTGTACCAAAACGACAAGTTTACAGCAATCGTGACTTGTTCCATAAATAACTCCATAAATGATTAAAAAGCGGTATAAAAGATAAAATGCACAATAGGTTAAAAACACGTAATTAATAATATAATTAGTCCAATTAATAATAGTTGAGCGACCGTGCTAAAACCACGGAATCCGTGAATGCCTAACACCTTCTCTTAGGTTAACAGAATTCCTTACCCGGTATTCTGGTTTCGCAGACTTTAAATGGAGTCAAACATCCTCGATTTGGGATTCTAAAATAAACCGGTGACTTGTGACACCATAAATATTCCAAGTGGCGACTCTGAAGAAATTAAATTAATAATCCCATGCCGATTATGTCAATTAAATTTGAAAAACTCCCCTATCCCACCTTTTCGGGAAAAAGGAGGTGTGACAGCTCTGGCGACTCCGCTGGGGATTACAACCCAGAATCTCTGGTTCAGGGTTCGAGAATTCGAGCTTAGAATAACTGTTATATTTTGTTTCATTATCTTGTTTTTTACATGTTTGAACCTAGTATGCTAAACGTCGCTCTTTACCGCTTTGATATTATGTGAACATTATATAAACTGTCACGAAACTCTCTTCTCTCCGAGTCTTCTAAATCATATGGGAAGTGTGCAAGTCGTGTGACTTCTTTTCTGTTAGAGTCATATCCAAATTTTAGAACGAGGTTCGGACAAGTTGAAAAGTCGGTGAAGCTTCTATATTCCCGGTACGCTTCTCCCCCCCCCCCCCCCCCCCCCCCGGCTCGAGCTGTCCGCTCGGGTAAGCCAGGTCTAGAAAAAAGCCACAGGATTTCAACTTAGAATGACATAACCTCATGTCGGATCCCTAGTAGGTGCATTTTTTTGCATCACGTGCATTCGACTTAGGGGACTCTACACAGGGGTTTGGTCCGTCTAGGACAGGTGAACCCGAAATGAAAGACCATCATGATGCATCTTACTTGCTATCTGTACATTATTTGTTTCGGCTTGTTTGTTGACCGGCTTAAAAAAACATATATAACAGAATAACCAAGAGTGAGGTATGATAGAAAATCTATCCGATTTTGAAAAACCCGATATTTAAAAATTCGTCGAAACTCTACCAAGAATTTTTTAAACAAAAAATGGAGAATTAGAAAGTGTGTTTCAAAAAATATAATGATTTAGTATCATATTTTGAAAAATTATGCCAAAATTTCCCGAACTATGCATGTTTGATTCTCACAGGTATTGGATACGTAGGCAACCCTCATGGGGTCCAACCCTATGTTGCAAAAATAAAATATGAAAGGTTGTAATAAATAAATTTAGGTGATGCCGTTCTTTTGTAAATAGCTAGAAATGTCCCAGCAGGGCGCCGGAAGGCTGTTTTGCAAGAATAGCCACTTATGGTCGTTTTTCAAAAGTTTTGGCCAATTTGCAAACACAACCCTAAAATCTTCCTTCCTGAGGCGATGAAGGGCCGTATTTTGAAAGGTGGTTCATTTTTTGAACTACAATTTTGAGAAAACAACACTTTTCCTTTTTAGTTAATAATAAATCATAGTTTTTCTTTTTTAACCAATCGCTTTAAATAAATGTGCAGGATGAGCACTATTGAAAATATACCTTTCAGAGCTGTAGAGGAAATCGTGATAGGACTCCATATGTGGTGGAATGACCTAGGGGAGGTGATCAGAGGTGTTGTAGTAAAAGCTTTAGGTGGTCTCACCAGCCTCTTGAAGATTAAACCAACGCTAGACATAATTGAGGCTTTAATACCATTTTGGGATCCAACGCACAACGTGTTCCATTTCTATGACATTGAGCTAACCCCAACACTTGAGGAGATAGTGGGCTATGCTGGCCTTAGCGGGAATCTCTGGAGTTGATACCCGGTGGCGCCCAGAGCTGTAACTCGTCACAAATTCCTGGACCTTTTGAGTATTAGTCGGGAAGTCAAAGATGAGAACTTAGCTGAGGGATTATGCACATTCTACTTCCTCTACCGTCGTTATGGGGATCCTCATGGCTTTTAGGCTTTGGATACCGATTTAACCCACTAAGGGAATCAAAGAAAATGGGAAGCACGCCGGGGATTGGCCTTCGTGGTAGCATTTGTACTCTGATCTGCCCAAGGAGTGATGGACATATAGAGTTGGGAATCGTAGGAGTGGCTGACTTCATGATAAAAAAGGCCAATGGCACTCTTGTACCAATGATCCTAGCAAAAATCTACCGAGCTCTAACTGTTTGTCAATCAGGGGGAAAGTTCTTCGAGGGTTTCAAGTTCCTTGACTGCCAACCAAATTGAATGGACATTTAGCTGGCTCCCTGTCAATGAAGTTATTTATATGTCGGCCGAAGTGTGTTTTCTTCTATTGATGGGTCTTCGAAGTATTCAGCTGTATGCATACACAGGGTTCTACTACAGCTGGGAAGGCACCAAACTGTTCCTTATGATGAAGATTTGAGTTGACAAGTCATTGAACTGTGTCCAAGAGTTACTTTCCCGGAAGACAGGGTCCGCCATATTTGGCATCAATGTATGTTTCTGGAGCCGCAGACTCGAGTAATGAGTTTTGTCCAAAGGTGAGGTAGAGCCTAGCTACATGGCCTGGTATTTTAGAAGGGGTAGAGATCATCAAGAGCCTGAACGGCCCGCCAAAAGACCCCACGTACAACAGTTCACTGATGACCATGGAATTGGTTGGAATAGGAGAAAGGCTACAGGATTATGATAAGAAAATTAGAAGCACAAATCAGAGACATTAAATTTGAAAGAAGTTTGCAAGCCGCTACAAATGAAGGGGAGAAGAACAGATTGGTCAAAGAAAATGAGAATCTCTCGGAGCGCAAATTCAAAGGGTGAAGATAGCTGCTGAAAATCCGGAGAGGAGCAAAATAGATGAAAAACTTATAAATAGTCTTAGGCAGAAAGTGTGCAATTATGGGGATGATTTGGACAAAGCCGAAGATGAATTGGCAAGAAACAGGGCAAAGGTGGCAAAGAATGTGGAAGAATGGGCGATGTTTGTTCAACAAATAAAAGGAAAGTATGACAAAGAAGTCACAAGTTTGAAGGAAAACATGACCACTCTTGAGAATGAAATGGCTCAGCAGCGAAGTGTTTTAAAGCAGAAAGGGAACACTGTTATGCATTGATGTCTCAATTGGAAGAAGATTTGCAGCAGTTAAAAAAGCAGAACCATAAGGCCACCCAAGTTCTGGAGGCTAGCTCCCAACAGATTGGGCGCTTACTCCAAGAAAAAGGCATCATTAGAGAAAGGGTAAGAAGAATTGCTGATTATGTCGTCATGAAATGCCATTACTGCGAGGATATGACCAGATCTACATTCTTCACAACTGTGATGATTTTTGTCCGTCAGATAATGGACGACCTATATCGCATCCAAGAAGACATGGCACGCAGTCCCGCGACGAGACCGACTGATGTCTCGCGGAGCCTTGGAGTAGTAGTAGAGGCACTTATGTATTCCTGATTTTCTTTTTCGGGTCTGTATTTCAGTTTCTTTTACAAGTCCGATTTGTCTACTTTGTATCTGTTTTGTTTTTTAATTTTCAAGTACGTATGCCAGAATCGTTATAATAGAGTAAAATTAGAAGTTTTTATTTAATAAAAATTTGAAAATCAAAATGTCTCTTTTTTTCGCATTTATCCCTTGAACTACGTGATGATCTTATTAACGTGGCGACATGATACGTAGGCAACCAACAACCTGATTCGATCATAACCCTATCCCCCGAAAGGGATATTTCTTGCCAAAATTCATTGTCCCCGTTCATTTGTTATTTTCTTTCAACACCTTTCAGTCTAACTTTGTTCCTAAAGTAAGTCAAAGAAAG
This sequence comes from Nicotiana paniculata, assembly GCA_005239505.1. Taxonomy (NCBI): domain Eukaryota; kingdom Viridiplantae; phylum Streptophyta; class Magnoliopsida; order Solanales; family Solanaceae; genus Nicotiana; species Nicotiana paniculata. Next base: position 109,071 of record ML316553.1, on the reverse strand, counting down.
GATGGCAAAACGGATTTACTGGGTTCTTATTTGACACAGGCTAATATGAAAAAGGCACCCAGCTTTGTCAGGGGCATCGAGTCGATCTCGACTAGCCATAGCGGCCGATGCTTCAAACTCAAAACCCTTGAAAGTAGAAGATCTTGAGGTGCCTATAAAGGCAAACGAAGTTGAAAGGTTGAGTCCCACGTGGCTAACCATCTCGGCAAAGTTTGAAAAGCCAAAATACTCCAAATGCTCTAAAGTTAAGGTTGGAGGAAAAGTGATAAATGAAAGGCCAATAAAGGCAAAATAATGTCGGAAAGGTTAAGTCCCATGCGACTAGCCGTTGCAACAAATTTGAGGAGACTGAATCTTACCAATGCCTCGAAATACCAAAGGAAAAAACAAGTCAAAGTGAAAAACCTACGAAGGCAGAATAAAGTCAAAAGTTAGGTCTCACATGACCAATCGCCATGGAAAAATCTAGAAAGCCAAGGTTCCCGAGATTAGAAATGAAACCCAATCCCCAGCAAGCACGCAAGCAAGCGGTTGAGATCTTCATCAAAGGGCGATTCGAAATCAAGCAAGTCAAAAATCGAGGACGCAAAACCACCATTTCAAAACATACAATTGTTCTTTGTTTGAGGGTAATAGTTGTAACCCGAAAGAAACCTTGTAAGAAGCAGGTGCAACCAGAAGGGAACTGCGCAAGGGCTGGAAGAATCTTTCCACAACAACTCCAAAAATGGAAGTTTCCTCTAAAAGTTCTTTCCCGCATTCACTCATTCTCTAAAAATATTTAAAATAATAAGAATAAATAATGTTGAAAACAATTCAAACCTAAAGTAGTATAGGGCCTCCAATCCCTAGCTACAGCTTGTCCAACCTAGAATATTCCACTCCTTATTTTATTCCAACATAGGGTCCCACTCCATAAATAATGCCGACATAACCCGGTGATTTTTCAAACATACGGTCCCACTGCCTAGTTGACGCCAGCATAACCTGGTGATCTTTCCTTGATAATAGCATAACCTGTTGATCTTTTTCCAGACACCAGCATAACCTGGTGACCTCTTTTCCTGGCAACATCTTAACCTGTTGACCTTTTCCAGACGCCAGCATAACCTGGTGATCTTTTGTGGACAACAACATAACCTATTGATCTTTCCCATACGCCAGCATAACTGGGTGATCTTTTTCTTGACGCCAGCATAACCTGGTGATATTTTCCTAGCAACATAATAACCTGTTGACCTTTTCCTGACAACAACATAACCTGTTGATCTTTTCCAGACACCAGCATAACCTGGTGATCTCTTTTCCTGGCAACAACATAACCTGTTGATCTTTTCCAGACACCAGCATAACCTGGTGATCTCTTTTCCTGGCAACAACATAACCTGTTGACCTTTCTAGACACCACCATAACCTCGTGATCTTTTTCTTGATAATAGCATAACTTGTTGATCTTTCCTAGACGGCAGCATAACCTGGTGATTTTTTTCTTGATAACAACATAACATGTTGATCTTCCCTAGACGACAGCATAACCTGATGATCTTTTCTTGGCGACAACATAACTTGTTGATCTTTCCCTGACGCCAGCATAACCTGGTGATCTTTTTCCTGACAACAGCATAACCCGTTGATCTTTCCTGACACCAGCATAATCTGGTGATCTTTTTCCTGACAACAGCATAACCTGTTGATCTTTTCCCGATGCCAGCATAACCTGGTGATCCTTTTCCTGACGACAGCATAAGTTGCCTCTTTTCCAACATAAGGTCTCCAATCCCTAGCTGATTTTACTTTTAGACGTGGGGTATCAACCCATAGTCTACATTCACTGCAGGTGCACCATTCCCAACCTTTCATTGCTTTCACTAATAAAGTAGTATAGATTTTATTACAATAACTCACGAAATTTTCCTAGTGAAAACAGGGCAGAAAATTTCGTTCGTTTGTTATTGATTTTACGCAGATTACAATTTAGGAAAATGGATTTTAGATGACCAAAAGAAGATGTTATGGTCTAGGATAAAAGAAAAGAAAAGAAGAATTGGCCAAACCCAAATTATAGAAGTTGATAAGATGTGGATTGCTCAGGATGGGATTGGAGTCATCCATGTTGTATATCCCACCTTGACCCAGAAGACGGGAAGATGAAACCAGCATCTGCGGCTAACAAGCATCAAGATCCAGGTTAGAGTCAGCAGAAGAACTAGCCAAGACTCAAGACCAAGCATTAGAGTATACAGATAGGGATCTTGTAACTAGTAGCTGATATGCTTCGTTAGTCATTTTCATTTTGTTACTTTGGTGTAATAAAGAGCTCAGCAACAATAGCAGCAGCAACAACCGCAGTAAAATAACAGTTATCCAGTAGTCTCAGCTGCCATAACTTGCAGAACTACACTGACCTGATTCCTTTATAGCCAAGGATATTAGGCAAGCTTTGAAGCAAAGTTCGGTCAAAATTTTCCAAAGTGCTTCGCATGGAGTATTTGAACGGGTAAAAGTTGTTCATAACTGCTCACTTTGTCTTTGCCCGAAAAATCTTCGTGTTTCCGAGCAAAGAGGGGCAGCTGCAAGAATGTAATTTTTCGCCAATTAAAATACTCATACAAAATTTGATAAACAAATTATTTTTAGATTTTTGTGTGAATTTCAGTTTTTATTTATGAATTATTTGCATTTTTATGACAGTAATTCATTTTTTTAAATTTATAAAATAAAAAATAACAAAAATATTTAAACTTTTATTATCTTGCATAATTAGGTTTTTTGGTGTAATTTAATACTTAGTTGCTTAGTTTAATCATTTTAGGAAGAAATTACAAAAAAAAAATCTTTAGGTAATTATGAGTATTAATTAATGATTTTACTTTTAAAATTGAATCATTAGTTAAATTATTGTTAAATTAAATTGGGTTAGAATTAATCAAGATACTTTAGTGATTTTAATTAGGATTAAGTTAAGTTGGGTTAGAATTAGTATGAATTTTTAAAGGCTAAAATGGACTGGGTTGATTATTAAATCAGGCCCAAATCCCCTTCCTAATCCTAAAATACACCCAGCCCAGCCCAGTCCACTACCCGTCCAAACGTCACTTATCCAAAACGACAATGTTTCAACCCCAATCAATCTCAGCCATTGATCCTTGCAGATCCAACGGATGGGAACCGGCCCACTAAATACTATATATATGTCCTAACGGACCCCTATCTCCCAGAAAGACACCCCCACTCTTTCATCATTCTCCCAACCCCAAACCCTAGCGGCCCTAATTCCCCTGCCGTCTCCGCCGTGGTCCGCCGACCGAAAATCGCCTCATGGCGGCATACCACCTCCAAAACAAGCCAAACTCACCCCAGATTATATACTCCTCACCTCACCCCAAAAATCTCATTAACTTCCCCAAAAAACCTCTCAAACTCCACTAATTTCAGATCGAAAAATCTGACACCCTAAAAATCTTCACTGGGCAAAATCAAGCGATTTAATGGCTCAAACCTACATGAGTCAATTGCTCTTGACAAGAGCAATTGATTCATATGGGTTTGACTCGTTTTCAAACCTTCTGAAATCCGGCCAAAGTCCGGCGACCCAACTTTTTCCGGCCAAGCCTTTTTCCAACTAACGGGTACCCTCTCTCTCTCTCTCTCTCTTATTTCTTTGATTATTTGTGTACTGAAACTATTTTCTTAGGTTTAGTCTTGATTTTTTTTAATTACTTATTTTTAGATTAATTAGTTTAGTTTCATATATTTTCACTTCTTTGTTATTAAATACTGATTGAATTTAGTTATAGGTTTAATTGCTGAGTTTTGTATGACTTAACTGATTTTAGTTTTAGTTGAGGTTTTCAGATTTTCTTTAACTGTTTCTTCTTTTAAAATAGTCTATTAGCTATTTATGTGTATTAATTAACTAATTCCCTTCTTATTTTACTCATGCATATTTTAGGTTGATTTATAATAGTAATTTAGGTTAACAACTGATTTTGTTGCCTAAATTTTGAACTGTGAGCCATGAATTCGATTGCCTTTAGTTAGGAATAGTTTCTCAGTTTAGTTATAGTTTTAATACTGATCTTTTTAACTCATTGATTTTGTCCCTTAGGTTAGATTTTGCACATTTTTTCTTTAAATGTTCTAAAACAGCCTGCTAGTCATTTATTTATGTTAATTAATCAACTTCCGTTATAGTTTAATTATACATGTTTGGGGTTATTTGAATTAGTGACCTAGGTTTAACTTTTAATTTCATAAATTAGTTGTGTAGTTTAAATGTTTTCCTACTTTCATTTAATTTGTCCTGCTTCCCTTAATATTTTCTGTTTAAAGATAGTCGTTTAAAGTCTGATATTGCATTAGGTAATTATGTCAAGACTATAGTAATTATGCATGCTTAGGTTTACTTGCCTTACTCATTTATATTTAGTTTCTGATTTAGTTAATTAGTTTCTGATCTAATTAGGACTGTTTTGAACCATTTCTGAAGTAAGCAAACATCCTGGATAGGTTTTCGGCTTACTCCAGTCTTTAAATAGTAACTAATCACTTAATTATAAAAAAATAGTCAACATAATAATTAACTTAGCCATAAACAATAAGGGGTAATTACAGGGGCGTCTTACGGTATTTTAGGAATTCTAGGTGAAGAATCTTGTATGTAACAACCCAAGAAACTTCTGGAATGAAGATAATAAAATAAAAAGGAGATTAAATCTGAATTTTTCTGTAAAAACAGTAAATTTCAGAAATAAAAAAGACTGTAAAAATAGAGGAAGTTTCTAGAATATGTACAGATGTCCTAGCTGTTACAAAAGATGTTGAATATATGATAGGGAGGACAACTGCACTGTACTATTTTCAGATTTTAGGATAAGGAATATTCCTAAAATATACCCTCTCTATGGAGCCTATATATAGACTACTCCATTCTGAAAATTACAGACACAATGAGAAAGATATTCATTCTGAAAATTTCCACACACACATGCTATACAAATTAGACATTCTCATATAGATACACTACTTTGAAAACACAGAGATTCTGAAAAATGCTCTCTTGAAATATACACTTATGTTCTTTCCTACTCATTTCAAATCAAAAGTCCCTGAACTCTTCCTACTATGGCAAGAAAATCTGGTTTTAATATATCGTTTAGTTCTGGTTTTTGTTGAGCTTTTCTAGGATAAAATCGGTCATCTGAGCTTGTTTTCTGGATTTGGTTACTGGGTTGTTGCTGCTGGTTTCGCTATTGGTGTTTGAACGCCTGGTCTTTCTATTTCTGACCTTTATTTGGTGTATTTTGGTGGATGTTTTTGATCCTTTTTATGTATGTAATCACACCTTACATGGATGAATTTTCTTGCCTAAATATGGTCTGAATATTTGCCTCTTTATGCTTAATTTCATATTTAACGAATATACTACTTGATTCATGTTTTGTTAGATCTGGGTTTTGAATGCCTCTTAGTTAGACTAAATATGTCTGTTTGGATTAGGTTTTGTTTCAGAAAAGTTTGAACTTTAATCCTTGTGGTAATCATTTAAATCTGAGGTCTATTTTTGGCTTTAGGCTTGATTGTCCTCCCTTGGTAATTGAAGATTTCCTGTTTAATTCCAAAATTAGCATGTTTAAATCAGTTGTTTCCTAGAAGTCAAGATAAGAAAGTAACCTCCCACGTATTCGAAATCCTTGTCCCAGGTGATGATTTGCAGATTCATTTTTCCCAGCTGGATACCCAGGCTCCAAGTAGTCACTTTTATTGATCAGGACATTTAGGATAGCTCTATTTATGTACCATGGCTTTGTAATGTAAAAGTTTAACTTCTCTTCTTCTTTGTTTTAGTTTGAAATTCTAGAAATAATGATTAATGTTTAAAGCATGATTAGTATAAAAAATTATGTAATAACATTTATGTTTCTACTTTTAGGTCATTTATAAAATCTCTTTGTCATGGGCCCCGTAAGATAGGATAAAATCCTGGGTTGGCTGCCCAGTAAGATAGGATAAAATACTGCATATTCCTTCTGAGGTTTATGAGTGTGAGATCCATGTAGCTGGCAATGTGCCTTCGCTCTTGCCTAGGAAGCAGAAATTTTATCACAAACTCAAAGAACAGTTTTTGCTGAGGCCTCATCTCACTCTTAAACACTGCCCTGGGCTCTAACTCTTGCTCATTCTCATAGAGAGATATGGTGATTTGAAGAGCTGAGGGAAAATCATACAGATTAGGCCACATTTTCCTTGTGTAATCATCATAAACCTCAGAAGGAATATGCAGTATTTCCCCCAATTCCTTTGCATCAAACGAAATCTCAACCCCTTGAACCTTGGAAGATACCCTACTATCTTTGACAATTGCGTTGGCCATAAAGTCAACCAACTCATTCCTAGCCAGCCTTCCCTCAAGGTGAAGAACCATGTCCTTCCACCCTTGCACATCCAAGGTATCAAACAGGAAAATCATCCCTGACTCCCCAAGGTCTCTAAACAGCTTCCCCTTCAAGATTTTACGCTTACCAAACAGTGTGACTTTGTCAGTCTCCTCACCAGACACTTCATCTTCTTCTCCACTACATTCCTCATCATCTACAATTTTGCTTTCTTTGACTCAGACGTTGACTTCTTGGAAGAAGCCTTAGCTTTCTTGGGTTTTGGTGTCTCAACCTCAATTAGTGTTGGTTGCTTCTCCTGATGGACCAGGTCCATCTCGTCGTCATCATCATGAACTGCCTCAACAGGCTCTCCAAAAAGTTTCCTTTCCCTTGGATGACTTGTTCTTTATCTCTCTCAGAGCTTTTTCCAATTCTTCTTCTCCTTTCCTAACGGTGCTTCTAGTATCACGACTTTTTGGGGCAGGAGCATAAGTAGATGATGAAGCTTTCCTCTTCTTGGATGGAACCTGGGTATTAGCTTTCTTGGATTTTGGAGTTCCCTTCTTTTTGGGATTGTAGGACTCACCCAATATTTTTCATCAACTCAGCCAACCCGGTACCTATACATCCACTATCGACCCAATCAAGATAAACCGGTTTTCACCCATTTTAGCTGCAGACCAAACTCCAAGATTTCCCTTTTTGAGTGTCAGATGAACCCGATGCTTCATCCTTATTTGCAAATTTGAAGGACTCGCTGCAAGATTCAGAGTCTTGGACCTTGCTGGCTTAAAGTATCTCATTTAATTTTATGGCACGAGAACCAGAGGCAACTGTGTTCATGGCCAACATCTTTACTCTATGTTTTCTGGGGGCTGGAGTGGGGCTAGGTGTAATGGTTGGGACTGATTTGGGTGAAGGAATGGGTTCAGGGATAGGTTCCAGAATAGGTTCAGGAGATGTAGGGTTTTGGGGGGTCGAAGACCTGGTTGGAGAATGTGAGCTATGTATCGATGAAGAATTAGAACCAATGTCGTCAGGACCAACTCCGTAATTAGGAGTGGTTGATGAAGATGAAGCAGGGGTGGTGAATAAGACATTTTTATGAAGATTTTGGGAGAGAACAATGTTGATCACTTTGGTATGAGAAGAATGATGAACTTGGTTCGACGATTATGCTTTTGAAGAGGGGAGGTAATGATGGCCTTTTAAATATGTGGTTATTGATTTTACAACGGGCATAATTCTTGGTCAAGTGGGAGTCTAATTGCTGCAGAAGTGTCAGTGATTAGACAGTTATAACTCCCTAAATCTAGGTTAATTAATGTTCGATGGGACTCTTTGAAACGGGTTCATTTGGGATAAGTACTTAGAATTGGAAATGAACCAAATATAGATACAATCCTACTCATGTGGGACTATAATTATTTCAATAAGTGTATGGTGATGAGCACATACCTTGTCAGTAAGATGAACCAACAACGATGAAAGAGTATTGCAGTAAAGTCATGATACTGAGCAATGATTAGTCTGGAGTGTTTCTAGCCAAAAAAAAATTCATTTTTGTTTTTCAATTTGGTGATCTTAATCATCCCTATTTCTAGCTTGTTTCTCTCAAAATGCTCCCTACTTAGTGCTTTAGTGAAAATATCTGCAATTTGTTTGTCAGTATCATAGAATTCGGTTGAGATCATTCCTTTTTCATAGTTATCTCTTAGGAAACGGTGTCTGACATCTATGTTCTTGGTTCTCTTATGATGAACCGGGTTCTTCGTCATGCTAATCGCACTAGCATTTTCACAGAAAAAAGGAATACATCCAACCTCTATACCAAAATCCATGAGTTGTTTCTTGATCCATAGCAACTGAGCACAACATGAGGCTGCAACTACATATTGAGCTTCAGTAGTAGACAGGGCTACTAAGTTTTGTTTCTTGGTTGCCCAAGACACAAGGCAAGAGTCCAAAAAGTGAGCCATGCCTGAAGTACTTTTCATGTCAACCAGGAAACCTGCATAATCTGCATCAGCATATCCTACAAGGTCGAAATCACTACTCTTAGGATACCAAAGACATAAATCAGTAGTGCCCTTCAGATATTTCGGAATTCTCTTCACTGAAGTTATATGGGACTCCTTTGAGTTTGCCTTTAATCTCGCACACAGTCCTACACTGAACACACTATCAGGTCTGCTGGTAGTGAGATATAATAAAGACCCTATCATCCCTTTGTATAGCTTTTGATCAGCGGATGAACCAGGTTCATCCACATCTAATTTTGTAGCTGTAGCTATGGGGGTGTCAACTTCATTTGTGTCTTCCATTTTAAATCTTTTGAGAAATTCTTTACATATTTTTGTTGATAGATCATTGTTCCATTTGAGTTTTTCTTGATTTTCAAGCCTAAAAAAAAGTTTAGCTCACCCACCATACTCATCTGAAACTCACTCTCCATAAGTTTAGCAAATTCCTTACTCAATTTGTCAGAGGTTGCCCCAAATATGATATCATCCACATATATTTGCACAACCAGGAGATCCTAACCTTTTTTCTTTAAGAACAAGGTACTGTCAATTTTACCTCGTTTGTATCCATGTTCTAGCAGGAATTTTGATAGCCGCTCATACCATGATTTTGGGGCTTGTTTGAGCCTATACAATGCCTTGTCAAGTTTGTATACATGGTCAGGTGTCTCCTTGCTTTCAAAACCGGGAGGTTGTTTGCCAAAATACTTCTTCCTTTAGATAGCCATTGAGGAAAGCACTCTTTTACATCCATCTGATGGAGAGTGAATTCCATGTGTGCAACAAATGCTATAAGAAGTTTGATTGCCTCCAGTCTTGCCTTAGGAGAAAAGGTCTCATCATAGTCAATTACCTCTTCTTGACTATATCCTTGGACAACCAGTCAAGCCTTGTTTCTTGTAACAGTTCCATCCTCATCGAGTTTGTTCCTGAAGACCCATTTTGTGCCAATCACTGATTTGTCTAATGGTCGGGGTACCAAGTTCCATATTTGACTTCTTTCAAATTGATTCTGCTCTTCTTGCATGGCATTTACCCAGTCAGCATCCTGTAAGGCTTCAAAAATGTTCTTTGGTTCGATCAAGGATAGAAAAGCATCAAACGCACACAAAATTTTCAAGGAGGATCTTGTTTTGATTCCGGATGTCAAATTTGTTATGATGTTCTCACGAGGATAAGAATTTTTACATCTGTGTGGTTTGAGCACAAATTGTTCAGTTCTAGATGATCTCATGGTGCCTTGTTATTGTGGAGCAGGATCAGGGCCAAGGTCTAAAGTGATTTGCTGTTGAGTTCCCCCTGTCATGTTGCTTGGGGTAGGTGGACCTGGTCCATCACCTGTTCCATCTTCCATAATTGCTTCAATTTGCTCACTGCTTCTGATCTGTCCAAGTTTCTCATCTTCTGGTTCATGTCTCTTACAAATAATGTTAGTTTCATCAAAAACAACATGCACACTCTCCTCCACACACATAGTTCTTTTGTTATATACTTTATAAGCTTTGATATGTGATGAATATCCCAAGAAGACTCCCTCATCACTTCTGGGATCAAATTTACCTAGGGAATCTTTGCCATTCTTTTGCACAAAGCACTTGCATCCAAAAGCCCTATGGTGGGATATGTTGGGCTTTCTCCCTTTAAGTGATTCATAAGGATTTTTCTCTACCAGTGGTCTGGTCATGCATCTATTTATTATGTAGCATGTAGTGTTTATTTCTTCTGCCCAGAAACTATGGGGTAGTTTGCTAGAAAGAAGCATAGTTCTAGCCATATCTTCAAGAGTTATGTTCTTTCTTTCAACAACCCTATTTTGCTGTGGGGTTCTAGGGGAAGAAAAGTTGTGATTTATACCATGTTCATCATATAATTCAGCAAAATTTGCATTCTCAAATTCAGTACCATGATCAGATCTTATTGATGCTAGTTGATTTCCTAACTGTTTTTGAGTTTTTCTAACAAATGAAGTGAACATATCAAATGCCTCATCTTTAGATGGCAGGAATAAGGTCCAAGTGAACCTTGCGTAATCATCAACTAGAACCATTACATATTTCTTACCACCTATGCTTAGAGTTCTCATAGGACCACATAAGTCCATACGAACCAGTTCCAACATCCTGTTGGTACTAACCAATTTCTTGCTTTCTAATGAGGATCTTACCTGCTTCCCTTTTGCACATGCCTCACAAACTTTGTCTTCGTTGAACTTAATGTTAGGAAGCTCTAACACTAAGTCCTCAGAGACTAATTTGTTAAGCTGATTCAGACTCGCGTGGCAAAGTCTTTTGTGCCACATGAGGGAATCACTGTCCAACACACTTAAGCAAGTGAGTTCATTTTCTGATAGTGTGGAAAAGTCTATGACATAGATGTTATTCAATCTTTTTCCCTGCAAAACAATCTTGTCAGTAAGCAGGTTAATCGCAAAGCATTTTGTGGAAGTGAAAGTAACAAGGTTACCTCTGTCACACAATTATGACACGCTGATTATGCTATATCTCAAGCCATATATCAAGTACACATGTTCAATGGAACGTGTGTCATCCTTACCTACCTTACCAACCCTAATAGTTTCACCTTTCTTTCCATTTCCAAAGGAGACATTTCCTCCTTTGAGGTTTTCAAGTGAAAGGAACTGTTCCTTGTTCCCTGTCATATGTTTTGAGCAGCCACTATCCAAGTACCAAATTTGGATGCTTCCTCTCACTTGAACCTACAAAAAAAAATCAGGGGTTAGTCTTAAGTATCCAAACTAGTTTGGGTCCTTTTCTATGAGAGAAAGGATGAATTAAGCTTTTTTCTGGCCTAATTTGGTAACTAGTTTTTTCTTTAAAGAAAGCTCTCATTTCTTCAACTGGCCTGCTCTTTTGCAGTACACTCAATTTTGTAATGACCAGTCTTACCACAGTGGGTGAAAGTTTTATTCTCATGGATAGTGAGATACTTGCTTTTGGGATCCCACTTGGGCAATTGACTCCCAAAGCCAATTCCTCTCTGGTTGCTACTATGATTTTCTTGAAGCCATGTCAAGGCACCAAAGGATTTATTCTATTTACAAGTTCGATCTAATTCATTTTTGACTTTACCAAGTTATTCTTTAAGTGTCCTTATCTGTTCATCCTTAGTATACATCTTATCTTTTAGTTTTCCCACATTTTCTTCTAACATGATATGAGAATGATTAACAATTTTTTTACTAGTTCCTAACTTTAGTTTAAAATTTTCAGATTTTAGCTCTAGAATCTTAGTTTCAAGTGGATGAACATGGTTCATCAAGACAGTGTTTTTCTTTTCAGATTCGCTTACTTTGATTTCCAGGTTTATGCATTTTTCTTTTAGCACTGCACACTCTTTAGAGAGTTGTTCTTTCTCTTTGGTTGTTTCTTCGGAATCATCCATGAAATCAAGTAGCAACTTAGAGAGTTTTTCTTTAGATGTGAAATTTACTTTATTTTTGAGATAGGATATACATACATCTGGTTCTTCATATGATTCCTCATCTTATTTGCTTTTCTGGAGCTTTTCCTTTTTTGTAGTTTCCACCTCTAGAGATTCCCTTCTTCCTTATGAGAAAGTTTTTGAATGCTTTGGTAATCATGGCCATCTCGTCTTGATCCAGATCTGCTCCCTCAGTGATTCTCAGTGCTAGACACCTTTCCTTCTTTGGAGCATCCATTTTCATTGTCTGCCTTCTAAGTTCATAGGTAGTAAGGTTTACAATTAGCTCGTCCAATCTGAGGGTTGCCATATTTTTATATTCCTTGATAGCAGTGATTTTACTCTCCTAAGAAATTGGTAAGACCCTTGTCAGCATCTTCTCTACCCTATCCTCTTCAAGAATTACTCTACCAAGAGACTTAAGTTCATTTGTTAGAGTTGTGAATCTTGTGAACATCTATTTGATTGTCTCTCCTTCTTTCATAATAATGTTTTCATACTGGGAGTATAGTAGAGTACCTCTTGATCCTTTCACTCGAGGTATTCCTTCGTGGGATACTTCTAAGGTATCCCAAATTTCTTTGGCAGTGGTGCAACTTTGAATCCTACTATACTCGTCTGGACCTAGTCCGCAAACTAGCCACTTTTTGGCCTTAGCATTTTTCTCCCATTTCTTCAGATCATCAGCAGTGCAGTCCGCTCTAGTTTTTGGTACATCTACTCCTTCAGCAGTCATCTTCGTAGTGGCTAGAGGACCATCAGTGATTATGTCCCAAAGTTCATAGTCTTCTCCAATGAAGTGATCCTTCATATTGTTCTTCCACCAGGAGTAATACTGGCCATTAAAGAGTGGTGGCCTTGCAGTTGATTGACCCTCCTAGTTTCCAGGTGGTGCACCGATTTTGATCTTTTCCAAGGTGTTAGCCTTTTCAAGGTTAACCTGCTCTAATACCAATTGATGTTTTATACGTCAATACCACACAAGAGGAGGGTGGTTTGTGTGGTTTCCAATTTTCGAGTGCAGTCTCTATAGAAGAACTTGGTTCTTCTTGGTGTTCCAACTTCTACAGTTTACGGAAAAGTAATTGCAGAATTTTAAAGAAAACCACAATTTTTACGTGGTAAACACCTGGCTCAAAGGTGAAAAATCACGACCTAATTCCCAGTAGGATTCTTCCAAACTCGTCACTATATCAACGAGGCAAACACCATTTACAAAATAAACTCTTTTGTAAAGATAAGGACTAACTCTAATCCCTTTGTGGCAAACTAGCCTCTAGCTATTTGCGACAAACTTCAAGTTAACTATAACTTGAACACTCAGTACCTATTACAATTGATCCTAGATAAAGCTGAAAGGTAAAATTTGTAATCACCTACTACAAATAAACTACATTAAAAGAAAACAGACGGAACTGGTTCTTCTAGCTAGTTCAAGTAGCTTCAGATTCACACTCTCCAATTTGGCTCGAACTGCTTGCAAAATTTCATCACGAATTTTGCTCTCAATTCTTGATAAATTTCTATTTTTGTGCGTCGATTCTTCAACAGGAATACTTCAACATTTTATAGAGTTAGTAACTGAGATGTTGTTGTTCAGTTCTAATGCAACTCTTCCTTGGTGGAAAAGTTTGTGTTTATCTCAACTTCCTTGATCTTGATTCATTCCTACCTGAAATCGAACTCCATCTTCTTATCAATTTGCAACCTTATCACTTAGAAGATAAACTCTTATCATTTTACAACCTTTTCACTTAGGAGATAACCTCTTAGCTCACAGATAATGTTTATATCTTGTGCATGGACGCTTCTCGTGCCAATGGGTCTGTTTGACTATTTTACCCTGATGGACCTGGTTCAGCTGGGTTGGAATTTGTCAATCTTCAAAACCATGCAGTGACTTGATTCAACAATAGCATAATGAATGACAATAGGAGGAGAGACATACCAGTTAAAATAGCAAACATGAAGGTAAAAGAAAGCAGAACCCAACAGTTTAGCCTTGGCTTTCAGCCGGCTAGACAGTGTAGCAAACATAAGTAACAGAAAGGTAAGAGCAAGACTTTGTGTGTGTGTGCATGTTTCTTTCTGAATGTGTTCGTGTTAATGAAACATCAGAGTGGGGTTTATATAGAACTTAGCAAAGTAAAACAATTAAGGTAAAGAATAAATCAGAGTTCATAAAACAAGGTAATCAATCAGTTAATTGGGGAATTAACTCAATAAATTCACACAGAAGAATCCGGAAAGGACCCCTTAAATTGGGGAGAATCCCTTGACGACTCAGATTGGGATTCAAACAAGGTAAACAAATCAAATTTTGACCCTAAACCAGACTAATTAGTCTAAATAAAAAAAGTAGTACCAATTAAAAGTCATAGATAAGGAGAATAAGTAAAGTCACGGAGAAGCACTAATTTTAACAGAAAAATATACTCGAATTCTAATAAAATCGGTCAATCTATTTTGATTGACAAAGACAAACAATAACGGGAAAAATCACGAAAATAATTAGTGCAATAAGCAAATAGACCTAGGGTTTAAACCATATACACTAAAATTAGTCGAACTAGCAAAGGATAATCAGATTCAAACACTTGGAAGTTTAAAACCTTTTGAAGTGGACTTAGGACGAAACCCTAGCTCTTAGAAAACACTTTAATCGAATAATAATAATAAGGAAAATAGAAGGTTTTTCGACGAAAAATACTCAATAATGCTTAAAATCGTCTTAGATCTACAAGGATCTGAACAGACCATCATAGAAAGAGATTAGGGTTTTCGAAAATGACAGAGATGAAAGGAAACGTGGTTTAAAACTATAGATTCGAGCCATAAGCAAGAAGAATGTAATACTCAGAAACGAAGATGGTCATAGATAGGCTCATGAAAAGGTTTCGAAAAAATCTGATTTGAGACTTTTTCATAGAACAACAAAATCGAACACCTAGAAGAGGTAGGATGCTGACAAGGGCCGGAAACTACAGAGAAATCCCATGGAATGGTAGTTTTTCGGTGACAGCGGTTAGGTTTTAGGGAGAGTGTTTGAGAGAGAAGGGGAGAGGTAGGGAGAACGAAGACGGCAGAACAAAAGAAAATCAGGGAGGGTGGGGTTATATTAGATTTAAAAAGGAAAGGAATAATGTTGATCGTTGATCTCATAGATTTGAGATCAACGACCACGATTAGAGGAGGTTCTGGCTCGGGTTAGATGAATAATTGGGCTTCGGTAGGATTTGGGCTAGGATCTTAAGTAATTGGGCTGGTATAATTAGGTTAGGTCCGAAATTAAAATGAATTCAAAGGGGCTTTTTTTTAAATAACCAATTAAATAATAAAATAATTTGTAAAAATAATTAACAAATTATAAAAAATGATTTTCATGCATAAAAATGATTTTAAAATAATTACTTGATATTCTAAAAATATAAAAATCTATTTTCTGGCGAAGTAAGGTAATAATGCATAACTATGCTATTATGGTAAAGTTATTCTCATTATAACCCAAATATATATATATATATATATATATGTATGTGTGTGTGGCTATTCATGCAATAATTAAAGCTTCGTATAAATATAAATGATAAAATGAAACCACAGAATAATTATGAAAACATTTGTGAGGCAATTAGTAATTATTTATATAAATAAAATACTAGGGTAAATTAATAAAAATCCTTAGAAAAATGCAGAAATTATGGAAAAATATTAATTTATGCTCATGCATTGTTTTGAAGCTATATATTCATTTTAAAAATAATATAGGGAAAAATTGGTATCAACAGCTGCCCCTCTTTACATGGGAAGGATGAAAGAGTTATCGGGCAAAGATATGATGGCCAATTTTGACCGAGTTGGATGATTTGAGAGGCATAGGCCGCACTCTGGTTTCCGAGCTGCCTACATATCCCTGGTTTTGTAGGATTCCGGTCGTGTGTAGTTCTGGATTCACCGGTGAAATATACCGATGAAGTTATCCCGAGAGCGAACACAAGGTTTTGGAATAGGTTAAACGGTTGTGGTGAGCGATCGGGTTTGAAGTAGTATGAAGGAACTGGAGCGGGAATGCTCTTGCCGGGATAATGGTTGATTATCCGGTTACCTGCAAATAAAGATGTACTACAAGCATATATTTTAACGTAAATTTAAACATGATGCAAATTCCCTTCAGACCATGAGAATTGTTTTTGGACGGTTGAGGATGACTTCCTTAGACCATAATGTCCTGGCCCATGATTTGTGCAGTAAGGGATTCGCAGGCCATGAGATTATGTTCTCAGGCCATGAAAATGGTGCCTTCGAACCATGACGCCTTTGAAAAATGATATGCAAGTTCGAGAGATCCTCAGCCCATCACATGGTGTCTTCACGCTATGAGGATGATGCCTTCGAACTATGTCGCCTTCAGACAATTTGGCGATATTTCAGCCCATGAGGTGCCAAATATGATGCCAGAAGCAACAAGACACGACTTAGTCTTGTATGAAGTTGAGGGAAGATCTTACCCCGAGAAAAGAAAAATATATATTTCAAATGAGACAGTGCTTAGTCTCGGGCGAGATTCGGGACAGTGCTTAGTCCCATGCAAAGTGAAGGCAGTGCTTAGCCTTATGCAAATAGAGAGGCAGGGCTTAGCCTCATGGGAGATTGAGACAGAGCTTAGTCTCATGAAAGATTTGGGACAGCGCTTAGCCCAATGCAAATAGAAGGCAATTCTTAGCCTTATGCTGATACGGAGGCAGGGCTTAGCCCATGCAAGATCAGGGACATGGCTTAGTCCCATGCAAATATAAGGTAATGCTTAGCCTTATGCAAATAATGATGTAGGGCTTAGCCTCATGCGATATTGAGAAAGAGCTTAGTCTCATTCAAGGTTTGGCCCAGTGCTTATTCCTATGCAAAGTGAAGGCAATTCTTAGCCTTATGCAAATATGTAGGCAAGGCTTAGGCTCGTGTAATTTTGAGACAATGCTTAGTCTCATGCAGGTGGAAGGCAGAGCATAGCCTTATGAAAACAGGGAGGCAGGTCCTATCCTCGTGCAAGATTGAGACAGATCTTAGTCTCATGCAATGAATGAATAATAGATGATGGCAGAGTATTTCTTAGCTAGAAGTGAGTTCGGTATCCTTGTTGTTATGAAGACGGTGATTCCAAGGTGTGCATATTCATTGTTCCTGCATTCAAAGAAAAATCATGAGTTCTATAAGGGAGAGGTCGATTTGTGCCTCCGCGGGCGTTCTTGACTTGCTTCGCTATGTCTGAAAATCATGTCCAAATTATCGGGGTAGCATTTGCTAAACATAGTTTATTTCAAAAGCAGGCATGCATGGTTTTCGAAGACATAGTAAAATAGAGTTTAGAAATTGGTTAGATGAACCTGTTACTGTGACACGATCAAAGAAATTGTGACTGCTCCTGCCGTAGAATTTTGAGGGGCCTCCTCAAAATTCTACCCCACTTAACTAGACGATACTTCTAACTGCTCTATATGCCGCGATCGGCTGAACTTGCTTCGGAATTTTGAGGGTCCTCCTCAACATTCTGCCCCAGTTTCTGATTGTTGGGGAAAATAGAAATTTATTAAATTGTGACCGAACCCACCGGGCTTCTTACGTATCCCCTCTTAAATGGGAATCAGGTCGAGCGTAGTTCAATTTACATAATATGCGGAAAACATATACAATTTACATATAATATCGCTTGACTGCATCTGAATTGATTGGTTTTGGCCAGACTTCTCCGTCCATTTCTGCGATTATGAGGGTTCCTCCTGTCAATACCCTATGAACCATGTAAGGACCTTTCCAATTGGGAGAGAACTTCACTTTGGCTTCATATTGATGCGAGAAAATATTCTTCAACACCGGCTTCCCCGGTGTGAACTGTCTCGGCCTAACTCTTTTGTTGAAGACTCTGGACATTCTATTCTGATAAAGTTTCCCGTGACATACTGTGTTCATCCTCTTTCCGTCTATAAATGCTAGCAGCTCATAACGGCTCCTTATCCATTCTGCGTCGCTGAGCTTAGCTTCTTGTATGATTCTCAATGAAGGATTCTCCACTTCGGCGGGAATAACAGCTGCAATACCATAAAGCAACAAGTAAGGAGTTGCCCCAGTTGATGTGTGGACTATGGTACGGTATCCCAATAAAGCGAACAATAGCTTCTCCTGCCATTGTTTGTGATTTTCTACCATTTTCCTCAGTATCTTCTTGATGTTTTTTTTTGCGGCTTCCACAGCTCCATTCATTTAAGGTCTATATGCTGTGGAATTCTTGTGCTTGACTTTGAAAGTCTCACATAGGACTTTCATCAGATTACTGTTCAGATTGGCAACATTGTCAATGATTATGCACTCTAGAACTTTGAAGCGACAAACAATCCGGTCGCAGACGAAATATGCAACGACCTTCTTAGTCACAACTTTTTAAGATGCGGCTTTAAACCATTTAGTTAAGTAGTCGATAGCCAGTGAAATAAACTAATGCCCATTTGAGGCGGTGGGCTCGATTAGACCAATGACATCCATTCCCCAAGCGACAAAGGGCCAAGGTGAGCTTGTTGCATTAAGCTCATTTGGTGGCACTTTTATAATATCTGCATATACTTAACACTGGTAGCACTTTTGAACATACCTGATGCAATCTATCTCCATGGTCATCAAGAAATATCCGGCCCTAAGTATCTTCTTGTCACGGATAAATCCATTCATATGCGGGCCGCAAGTCCCATCATGTATCTCCTCGAGAAATTTAGAAGCTTCTTTTGTGTCGACACACCTTAACAGTCCCAAATCAGGAGTTCTTCTATATATGGTTCCTCCATTGTGGAAGAAATGATTGGATAATCTCTAAAGCGTGCGTTTCTGAGTATGGTTTGCATGCTCCGAGTATTCTCCCTTTGCCAGATAATCTTTGATGTCGTGGAACCCAGGCCTTCCATCCGTTTCCTCTTCGACATGACCACAATATGCCGGCTGATTATGGATCCTTACTAGGATAGGACCAATGAAGTTCTTGTCTGGATGATGTATCATTGATGACAAAGTGGCCAATGCATCGGCAAACTCATTCTGACTTACGGGAACATGCCGAAACTCTATCTCTATGAATCTTTTCTTCAATTCCTACACATGGTGCAGACATGGCAATATTTTGGAATTCTTGGCAGCCCATTTGTTACACCCTGCAATATTACGTCAATATTACCTCCTGCAGTATTATATTACGACAATGTCACCCTGTAGTACTACATTACGGTGATGTTACGCTTCGCAGTAATAAGTTACGAAGATGTTGCACCCTGAAGTAATGTACGTTAAATTTGTCGTAAGGTAATTGACATCAGTCTAAGTAAATGATTATTTGGAGATTATAAGAATTATGCTATTTCATAAGCGATTAGTAAATTCATGAAGGTGAAAGGGGGAGCAAGTCAAACAAAATGAATTTTGTCCAAGTTTGGCATTTTGGGATAAATACGGGACGAGCGATAATACCCGATAACTATAGACTAGTACCATGCAAGGACCACGGTAGTACGATGTATAAAGTATATATAAAATAACTAGAATTTTAAGTAATTCGAGATAATTTTTAAATTATTCGTGTAACTAATTAATTACCGGATAATGGGACATTACCCAGATAACTAATAAGTAGATAAAGATTAATAATCTTCACCCACCCTTCCATGTGGCATAAAGCCACAATGTCAAAGGATGACTCATGGTCACTTTGCCAGATGGCTACTACGTAATACCCAAATCATGACTTAATTTAAAGTCTTGATAACATTTGTAAATCCTATCCATGAGATTTAGTAGGAATTCCTTGTAAAGGCTAAAGCCACAATATGCCTTTGGCTTAAATCCAAGGACGTTGAAGCAAAAGCATTTCATTTTAAAACAAAAGATTCTTTTGAAGCAATTTCGTCCAAAGTTCAAAAAACCAAAGCAAGATTTCGTTCCTCAATTTCAAAACGCAGAAGCTTAAACCAAATTTTTGGGTTCTAAATTCAATCCACGAATATTTCTAACGAGATAATTATACGGAGTTGTTCCTATTCCAGGTATGTCAAAGATATCCCTTCTTTCTTTTGGCATGGTCCAAATTATACGGAAGAAACGAGCAAACTCATGGTTTCCATACATTACTCTATTCATAGAAATACTAGGGGTGTCTATATTCTTGATTCCCCATGTGAATTTTTATTAACTTCTATTCATGGGTCTCGAAAATACGTATGTTGGTAAAGTTTATTTCATGATATTAATCAGAGGCATAATGGCCTTATGACGTACCGAGAGATTTTATTGACGTATTTCATATGCATTTCATGCATTTACATGTGCACATTGACCCATGACCAGATGGAGTTATATATGCATATATATGTAAATATATGTATAAGCAATATAGGGAAAGGTTACGACGTTATATGCGCACCACCACCTGATCAGCTGGTATATGATGATGATGTTGCCCACAGTGGCTGAAATATGGTTCAAACGACGTTATATAGCGTATATATGTATGTATATTCAAACGGCATTATATACACGTATATATGTATGTATATATATGTATATGGGATATGGGAAAGGTTATGGCGTTATATATGCACCACCACCTGATCAGCTGGTATACGATGATGATTTTGCCGATAGTGGCCGATATGATATGATGGGATGCCCTTGGAGGCTGAAGATGTTATATAACATGTACCTATGCACGACATGACATTCATACGCATATTCATGATGCTAAAAGTAATTTATGATTTACAAAGCTATTCATGTTTATAGGTTGAGTCATGTGCTCTATATTTCTTCCATGTCTCTTATGTACTTATTTATGTGCCTTACATATTCGGTACATTATTCGTACTGACGTCCTTTTTGCCTGGGGACGTTGTGTTTCATGCCCGCGTGTCCCGGTAGACAGGTCGAGAGCCCTCCAAGTAGGCTATCAGCTCAGGGGAAGATGTTGGTGCGCTCCATTTGCTTCGTAGTCGCTTGTTTGATTAGTATGATTTAGACCGGTATTGTTTGGTATGGTGGGACTGCCGTCCTTTGTGACATATATGTACTCTTAGAGGCTTGTAGACATATGTCATATACGTGGAAGATTGTACGGCCTTTTCGGCCTATGTTTTGAGTTTATAAATGATTATTGTGGCCTATTAGGCCCGTATGTCTCGTGTATATGATGATGCAATAAGAATGATACGTTACGGTTGTACTCGGTCGAGTAAGGTACCGGGTGCCCATCGCGGCCCATCGGTTTGGGTCGTGACAAAAGTGTTATCAGAGCAGTTCTGTCCTAGGGAGTCTACAAGCTGTGTCTAGTAGATTCTTGTTTATGGTTGTGTCGTGTACCACACTTATAAGCAGGAGGCTACCAGGCATTTAGGATTATCACTCTTTCTTCTTACTCTAGATCGTGTGGTAGAGCTCACTTGTAAGAATTTAAATTCTGAAATTCTATTTTTATTCGTAATAAGACGATGCCTACGTTCAGAAAGATGATCGATAAGAGATATAGCTGCGAAAGTGTTGAATTAGAGGAACTCAACTTTGTGTCATGCTTATATTAAGTAAGTATGAGGTCTTCAGCAGATCATGTGCGTACTGAAAAGTGCAAGTTTCTTAATAAGGAGCCTTACGTCAAGAATGCCTATCGACCTCTATGGTGAAAGACAATGAGAGATTAAGAAGATAAATACAAGTTTCAACAAGTAAAAGAAGCAAAGTGAAAAGGGTACGAGGTACCTAGTTAATGAAGGTTAAAGGCGGTTATAATTAAGGCAAGGGAACATGAGCTTTTTGAGTTATATTCAACAGTAACAGGGGTATGTACAATTGGTCACACCCATTTCAGTTATGCCCTATGGGGGCTAACAGGTGTAGATTAAGAAGAGGATGGGATATCACGATCTGGATGGGGTTAGAGTGGCCCAAATAGTGAATGGATTGTTTGCTTTTTTGGCATTTCCGAAGGGTATTACAAATGTGCCAATAGATTTTCTTGTGAGACACCCAGATGGTGCACCGTAGAATATTACGATTAGATGTGAATACTAGCATTCAGAAGATATGCACTGAAAGCTTGGATGGGATAAATATTAACTTAAGTGTGGCTATCATCACCAGTAGAGCGA
The DNA here is from genome assembly GCA_005239505.1 of Nicotiana paniculata. Taxonomy (NCBI): domain Eukaryota; kingdom Viridiplantae; phylum Streptophyta; class Magnoliopsida; order Solanales; family Solanaceae; genus Nicotiana; species Nicotiana paniculata. Next base: position 87,063 of record ML316553.1, on the reverse strand, counting down.
GGATGTTGAGCAACCCAAAGAGCCATAGGATGGAGCAAAGGGAAGCTAAAAGCGAAAGAATGTCATATTGAAGTTTTCACAAGAAAAGGGATATGCAAAAATATTAGCAGAGTAATGAGAAGAGAGATAAGGAAGCATTAATAATAAGGTGTGATACATGGATGAAAACGGTAGAGTGTTATAGAACCTATAGTCATATGAAGTAAAAGACGAAAGCTGATGGGCCGTAAGACAACGAAAGAGTATAGGCCATAAGGTTATATCCTCATTTCGAGAAATAAGTTCGTAACTCCAACGCGACTACCAGAGGGGAGAGTTAATCCCTAGAGTAACAGAAATCAGTATGGACTAGCAAATAAGATAAACTAAAAATGAATTAGGGGCTGAGTGATTTGGTAGTAGTCAGCATCATGAGAATTTCAGATCACATTACGACAATAATAGGACAGACCACAGAAGAAGATTCACGATGAATTTGGAGAATAGTCATTCAGGGAGACGCTTCCCTAGAGAAAGCAATGTGAGCAAAGTTAAGGTTAAGAGTCTGTATGTGCCAGTTACGCTATGTGTTACCCTCGTGAGTAAGGGAATTTGTCATCCTTGGTACAGAAGAATTTCCCCAAGGCGAGTACCGATCATTGATGTTAAGAAACAACGCCAAAGATGAAGAGGTAAAATGTATATAGGTAGATCCTCATGGCTTCAGTTTTTAGTACATCCCTAAAGGGAGGAATATGGGGTAATGTGGCATTAAGCTAGAATTAAGTGGTTCTAGTGACTATGGAATTGTAAAGGAAGAATATGATAAATGAAAGAGAAATGAGATGTCATTTATTCAAATCTTACAAATACGCTACGATTCAAGAATACTGTGCAAGCACGACGTCAAAGAGTGGAAGTAAAGGTTCATGCCCGAGCTGTTATTAATAAATAAGGAGCCAGTGCGAGACGTAAGTTAATACAAATGAAGTAACCCAAGAAATATTACAAGGAATATTGATATGAGAATGGGCCATCGAGTAGTTAGTAATTTGTCAGGAAGATCCCCGTTATGGCTAAGCAGGAGGTTACAGACGAGTCATCAGATCGTATGAGATAAACATAAAAGAACCCAACATGGAGAGTTCATCCTCGAAGAATATCATTATAATACTTGAGATATATTCAAACAAGAGTCGGGGTAGTTTAAGATATGTATGAATGTTACGGGGATAAAAGAAAGTGCCACTGGGAAGGTAGTCAAAATATTAGTTCAGAAGCAACCATACAAGCACGAGGGCATGGAAGTAAGCAACTATAGATGATTATAGTCAAGTAAGGACATCAAAAAGGTCCATAATAAGCTCACAAATATAAGAGAGTCAAGGGTTCTCCCTAAGTACTACAACAAAAGACTAGCTGGGGAGATAAGAAAGAAGGCTTCAATCTAAGCACGACGACCTAAAGAGGAAATGGTCGTTTAAACAACAATCTTGCAACAACATTGTAAGCATTCCAAAAGAAAGTGGAACCTACCGTGGCAAGTAAGAATTAAAAGTAATATTCGAGATCAGATAAGTTGTAAAAACTCTGGCAAGTGTGGGCACTAAGATAAGCTAAGTATGGACGCAAGGGCAGAAAGACCAGGAAAATTAATAGCTTACGTTGAAAGAAAGCTAAGATGTAACGAAACAATTTTTTGATCAATGATCCAGAGTTAGTTTATTATGGATACACTCAAGATTTTCTAGCATTACCCACGCAGCATATTTGTTGACAATCATACAGCCATAGAAATCTCCGGTATAAGTTAAAAGAAAGAATTGAGCCCAAGGCATAGACAAAGGATTGAATCATTAGAAGATTGTATCATGAATATTCCATAACGCTCATGAAAGGCTAACGTAATAACTGATACCATGAGCCACAGACCGGAAGATAGCTTAAGCCTACGTAAAGGCTGATTAGAAGGAAGAGGAAACTAAAGAAGTACACCACCTAAGTAAATCAAGAGTCTGATTATTGGACCTACAAAAAATTATAGAAGTTATGCTGGAGAACATGACAGAATCACTCTTAATATCAGATGTCCAAGAGAAATAACACAACAACCATAATCTATAATGGCTCTACAAGGAAGCTAGTTAGAAGTGGTACCAGCCTCATAAGAAGTCAGTACAAAGCTCCCACAATATTGTGTATATACCAGAGGTGTGAATATATTAACAAGAGCTTCAATTCACGGACGTGAATTACACCTAGGTGGAAGGGAGGTCACGAAAGAGATAGAAGATACGTTGCGAGATTCTAAGGTAAGTAAGGTAAAGGTGAACAACGTACGAGATACTCAAAGGCAGAATATGTGAATAGTCCATACTTTGGATAGAAGTCTAGAAGTGATGGGATTCAATATCCAGGAATGATAGCGACATAGTCAGTGGCATATATCATAGCCTATGGGTTCTAGGTATCGAGAAGGCTAATTAAGACAGTAAAGAAGAGTTAGAGATGATGTGATGTCTCACTTAATGCCCCTGAATGACATAAGGAAATCTATGATGCAAGCAAGTGGAAAGGTTGCAAGTAATATAAATAGAGTTGTGTAGGTCGCAAGCCATTGTTTGGTGAAGCAACAAGGTTCTAGAAGACAAGAGTAAGGATAAGAAAGGGTGAGCGAGAAGGTTACGAAAATGGATAAGTCCTCAGGATTAAGCCCATGAAGACAAGAAGGGCACATGGTTTCTCTAAATTATACAAAGCTCGCTATAGCCTGAATGAAATCAAAGGAGTCTAAGACTAATAACATATAGAGTGCCACCCTGGTATAAAAACGAGGGTAAAATCGTGATAGATAATGGATGATGTTTGGGCCTTCGTTTGAATAATTAATTGAAGAAAAAAAACAAGAGAAGAAGAAAAGATTTCGCTGGCGGAACGAATTTATGATACCCCCATAAGGTGAATCACATTGAGACACTATGAAATACCATTATGGGAATTACTTTGGATATTCATTGAGGTAACATAAGCCCTAGCGGCAAAGTATTACGTAAGAAGTTTCAAGTTACCAGTGATATATTGTATATCAATATTAAGGTGAATTAACAATAGATAGACAAAAGTCACAAAGTATGAGATAAGATTGGACCGTCATTCTAAAGATGAGAAGTAACGAGGGAACATTAAAAGACTTAAACTTATACATATGGAATGAGCAATGAGAGTAAGCTGGGATTTGGTAGCAGACCTAAGCAACGATAAATTAAAGTAAGAGCTATGGTAGTAAACTCATACTAATGGTTAAACGGACCTATGCAATGAGATATAACAATATTCGTGAATTCGACCAAGTACCGAGTGAAGAAATTCAGTATACTCATAAATGCCCAAAGGGACATCTTATAAAGCTCTAAATCTGAAGCCTAGAGGTTGGACACACTTACAAGATAAAAACTAGACAGGCTGCATGATGAAAGGTAGCAACAGTTACGATATTGGAAGGATTCCGACTACAAGTTGTGGCGCGAGAAGGAGGCCTAAGGAGGGATGCCCTAGACTTTGGACCTATTCACATAACAGTCACCTAGATGGCAAGGAAATTTCTAAAGTATTCGGAAGATATAAATTATGAAAATGATAAGTGCATTGGTCAACATTCGAGGACGAATGTTCCAAAGGGGGGAATGATGTTACACCCTGTTATGTCAATATTACGTCCCGCAATATTATATTACGACAATGTCACCCTGTAGTACTACATTACGGTGATGTTACGCTTCGCAGTAATAAGTTATGAAGATTTCTTACCCTGCAGTAATGTACGTTAAATTTGTCGTATGGTCCAAATTATACGGAATAAACGTGCAAACTCATGGTTTCCATAAATTACTCTATTCATAGAAATACAAGGGGTGTCTATATTCTTGACTCCCCATGTGAATTGTTATTATCTTCTGTTCATCAGTCTAGAAAATACGTATGTTGGTAATGTTTATTTCATGATATTAATTAGAGGCATAATGGCCTTCTGACGTACCGAGAGATTTTATTGACGTATTTCATATGCATTTACATATGCACATTGACCCATGAACAGATGGCGTTATATATGCGTATATATGTAAGTATATGTATATGGGATATGGGAAAAGGTTACGACGTTATATATGCACCACCACCTGATCAGCTGGTATATGATGATGATGGTGCCCACTATGGCTGAAATATGGTTCAAGGTGTTATATACGTGTATATATGTATGTATATTCAAACGGTATTATATACGTGTATATATGTATGTATATATATGTATATGGAATATGGGAAAGGTTATGGCATTATATACACACCACCACCTGATCAGCTGGTATACAATGATGATTTTGCCGACAGTGGCCGATATGATATGATGAGATGCCCTCAGAGGCTGATGATAATATGAAACATGTACCTATGCATGACATGACATTCATACGCATATGAATGACGCTAAAAGTAATTTATGATTTACAAAGCTATTCAGGCTTACAGGTTGAGCCATATGCTCTATATTTCTTCCATGTCTCTTATGTACCTATTTATGTGCCTTACATACTCGGTACACTTTTCGTACTGACTTCTGTTTTGGCTGGGGACGCTGCATTTCATGCCCGCAGGTCCCGACAGACAGGTCGAGAGCCCTCCAAGTAGGCTATCAGCTGAACCGAAGATGTTGGTGTGCTCCATTTTCTTCGGGGTCGCTTGTTTGGTTAGTATAATTTTGACGTGTATTGTCTGGTATGGCGGGACTCTATCCCGACCTTTATGAAATTTATGTACTCTTAGAGGCTTGTAGACATATGTCATATATGTGGAAGATTGTACGGCCTTGTCGGCCTATGTTTTGAGTTTATAAATGTTATGTTGGCCTATTAGGCTCGTATGTCACGTGTATATGATTATGTAATAAGAATGATACGCTATGTTGGTACTCGGTCGAGTAAGGTACCGGGTTCCCATCGCGGCCCATCGGTTTGGGTCGTGACACCATTCTCTTTATACCTGGTGCACAAGTAGATCTGAATCACTAATTACCAACAGGTCCTGAATGCTCATGTCAACAACCATGTTGAGTCCTATTATGGAAGCTTCGTACTCCGCCATGTTGTTGGTGCAAGGGAATCTGAGTTTTGCAGATACCGGATAATATTGACCAGTTTTCGATACCAAGAAAGCTCAAATGCCGACTCCTTTGAAGTTAGCCGCTCCGTCAAAGAACATTCTCCAACCATCGTAGGCTTCAACAATTCCCTCTCCTACGAATGATACCTCTTCATCGGGAAAATACATTTTCAGGGGTTCGTATTCTCCTCCCACAGGGTTTTCAGCAAGATGGTCTGCTAGTGATTGTCCCTTGACTTCTTTCTGAGTGACAAAGACAGTGTCGAATTCACTCAACAAGATTTGCCACTTATCCAGATTGCGAGTGGGCATAGACTTCTGAAAGATATACTTCAACGTATCCATTCTCGATATGAGATATGTTGTATATGCATAGAAGTAATGCCTCAGGTTCTAAGCTATCCAAGTCAAGGCACAACAGGTTCATTCTAACAGAGAATACCGTGCTTCATAAGGTGTAAAATTCTTACTCAGGTAGTATATGGCATGTTATTTTCTTCCTGTCTCATCATGCTGCCCCAGAACGCAACCGAAAGCTCTATCAAGCATGGCAAGGTAAAGTAGCAGTGGCCTACCTGGCTCTGGTGGGACCAAAGTTGGTGGTGTTGATGAGTAACACTTTATTTTGTCAAAAGCCTTTTGACAATCCTCGGTCCAACTAGTTCCAGCGTCCTTCTTCAACTATTTTTTAAATCGGCTCACATATTACTGTGGACTGTGCTATGAAACGGCTGATGTAGTCAAGGTGTCCCAAGAAACTCATCACATCTTTCTTGCTTTTTGGTTGTGGTAATTCTTTGATGGATTTGACCTTCGATGGATCCATTTCTATTCCTCGTCGGCTGAAGATGAATCCCAATAGCTTTTCGGCAGGAACCCCGAATGCACACTTTGTAGGGTTTAGCTTTAGGTTGTACTTCCGCAGTCTGTGGAAGAATTTCCTGAAGTCTGCTATGTGGTCTGTGGCCTTATTGGATTTAATGATGACATCATCCATATATACCTCAATTTCTTTGTGTACCATGTCATGAAAAATAGTAGTCATGGCCCTCATGTAGGTGGCCCCAACATTCTTTAGGCTGATTGGCATCATCTTGTAACAGTACACACCACATGGTGTAATGAAATCCGTTTTCTCAGCGTCATCCTCGTCCATCTAGATCTGATGGTAACTAGCGAAGCAATCCATGAAGGACTGGAGTTCATGTTTGGTATAATTGTCGATCAGAATGTGAATGTTTGGTAGCGGGAAATCATCCTTGAGACTTGCTCTATTTAGATCCCGATAATCAACACAGACTCTAACTTTCATGTCCTTCTTCGGAACTGGCACAATATTGGCTAGCCATGTTGGATACCCAACTACCCTGAGCACCTTGGCTTTGATCTGCTTAGTAACTTCTTCCTTGATTTTAAGGCTCATGTCTGGCTTGAATTTTCTGTGTTTTTGCTTCACTGGCGGACAAATTAGATTTGTAGGTAACTTGTGAGCCATTATGGATGTGCTCAACCCTGTCATATCGTCGTATGACCATGCAAAGATATACTCATATTCTTTTAGGAACCGAGTCTACTCCTCTTTCTCTGACATTGACAAGTGGATGCTGATGCGGGTCTCCTTGACAGTTTCGGGATTTCCCATGTTAACTATCTCAGTTTCGTCCAAGTTGGACTTGGGTTTGTTATCAAAATTCTCTACTTCTCTAACGATCTCTTCAGGTATTACATCTTCTTATTTTTCTGAATCAATGTCCTTTTATTGCGTTGTATCATTATATGTCACAGTCGTTGGTTCATCAAGACAAGAAATAGCAATGTTGTTGGGATAAAGATATGGAAGAAAAAAAATAGTGATAATAAAACATCAAGACATTTAAAAATATCAAGAAAAATGAATTTCAATAACTTAAATAATGTTTTTTGGAACCTTGAAAAATATCATTTAAGACAAAAGAGAAATGCCATTCAGCCTTGCTACCATGGGACTCGTCGGGCCCTTGATGGTCTAACAATTATGTTCTTGAAGAATGCTCCTCTTTCTACAGCTTGAATGGTAGGACCTTCCTCCTCCTCTTCCTCGACAATTACACAATAGGCCATGTCATCATCTTCCAATAACAAACTCCTCAATGCCGCCAACACTTCTTCTTCCTGTGATCCCCATATGATATCGTCTTGCTGGAAGGTTTGATTCAGGTGTGGCACAGGGTGCTCGAGTGGAGACACGTCGAATGCTTTCACGTTCATAGTTCCCTCTCGTATTTCATGTAGACCTTTTCTCAACCTCTTCAACGTTGTCAGTTGGCAAATTTTGAGGTGGCTCCTCCGCCAATCAATACTCAAGCGATAAACTTATCTTCACATTCCACTGTGATGTGCACTACCCTTTTGTGATTCAACCCTTCAGGCGGAAGTTCGTCCTCGTGGAAGGTGATTTTATGGCTTTATAGCACCTACCCCACCATATTGTCCATTTCTCCACCAGTGATATTGTTGGGTAAATATGCTTCACTCAACACCTTCATTCGAGCATTCTTGTGATCCTCATAATTTTGCTGCAGCGATTGGATAGATATCTGAGCGGGAGTCTTGTTCAGATGATCAATGACAGAGCACTCCCTTGCATGTAACTTCCTCCAGAGGTCATTTGGACCAGTCTCAATGACGGGCCGTTTGTTAGAAGCTTGCTTACTAGTTTCTCCTAAGTGTTCAGGTGTATAAACTCTTCCTGTTCTGGACATCCCTTGTGCAGCGCCGGATTCTTCTGTCTTTGAATTTCCCTGTCTTCTAGCCTCGGCCACATAATCCCAAGGTACAACATTGTAACTGAAGGGTGGTGTGTATGTCACAATTACAATGAAAGGTATGGCTACCTCCACTTCAAATGGAGTGAGTATTGTTGCGGTTGGCGTTACTTCTACTTCTAAAGAAACCGATGAGGCTACCTCAACTCCAACTGGAGGTCGTGTCTGCACCACAATGGGATTGAGTGTGACTGCAGGTTTCTTAGGATCGTCACCTTCACGAATAAGCCAGATTGATCCCTCGGGATCCCATTATTCATCAGTTTCTATCACATTGACCCCTCCACCCTTAAGATCTGGGATAAGATTGTTGTAGACATTGGGTGCAGTTTCCTTTGCATGTATGACCTTATTGTCAATCACTATTTGGATCTTGTCTTTTAAGGTGCGGCACTCGTCAATAGTGTGTCCCTTCATGCCGAAATGATATGCATAGTTATTTTTTGGATTGACCCATTGAGATGAATTCATCAAGGACACAGCGAGAATAAGGGTGACATATCCAGTGACTATCAACCTTTTATATAACTGGCCGATGGGTTCAGCAATGGCGGTGTACTGTCTGGGTGGTTTGCGGTCAAAATTAGGCTTGGGTTTTTGGTAATTTGGACGAGTTGGAGGTGACTGATAATAGGATGGTTGGGTGTTATAGGTGTGGTAGGAGGTAGAAAATTGGGAATATATGGGAGGTGATCATTGTTATGTGGGTGGAGGTATTTGGTATGTGAGTGGAGGGGTCTGGTATACAAATGGGGTTTTGGGTCCCTGGGCTACCATAACTGTTCCCATATCTTTCTCCTTCAACATACCACCTGATTGCAATGCTTTTTTCATGGCGTGCATTGCCTCAACATTTTTCACCATCCTGCTTTTAATACATTCTTCAATTCTTTCTCTGAATTTGATGATATCGGGGAACTTATGATTCTCAATGACCATTAGCCTTTCATAATATTGTGGATCCTGTGCCCGGACAAAGAACTTGTTCATCTGTTCCTCGTCGAATGCTGGTCTAACCTTGGCTGCTTCCGACCTCCATCGAGTAGCATACTCACGAAAAGTTTCAGTTGGCTTCTTCTTTATGTTATGGATATAGGAAACATCTGGTGCGTTCTCTGTATTGAACCTGAACCTGTCCATGAAATCGGACGCTATGCTCACCCAATTGGACCACTTCTTAGGATTCTAGCTTATGTACCAGGACAAATAATCTCCGGTAAGACTCCTTATGAATAGTTTCATTCTAATCCTTTCATCTTTTCCGACCCCACGAGCTTGTCACAATAAGTCCTCGGATGAACCTTGGGATCACCCGTTCCGTCAAACATTTCGAACTTGGGAGGTTTGTAACCCTCCGACATTCGGTTGTATGAATAAATCCTCATGGTTCAAACCTTCTATTCCTTTACCCCATTAAAAACCCTAAACCCGATTTATCAACTTCTTGAGCTCTTCAGCCACGTTCTTGATGAGCAGGTCCTTCTCAGCAGATTTTGGTGTAAAGGAGATTGGCTGAGTGGAGTAAGGTAGGGTTTCTATGTATATAGGGTTGTTCTGGTGAAGGCTATGATGTTGGGAATAATGATGATCATTGGTAGAGTTTTGGGGTTCAGGAATAATTTGTGGGGTATCTTGGGGAGTATGGTAGGTGTTTTGTGGGTATTGAGTCGGGAGATGCTGACTTGAGGAGGGGTTGTATACTGGTGAGGTGCGAGAGGATTCTGTGGGTGTTTGTTTGGTGTGTTCTGAGGTGGTGCAAGGTTCTGGGTGTCGGGAATATTCAATGTGATGGAGAGATTTTCCAAGTTATGGAACTGCTCAAGCTCGCCCTACAGTGCAAGTATCTTTTCCTCAAGCTGTCAAACCAAATCATTTGGGCCGACCATCAGAAGTTTCCCCGTTCTCAACATGTGCAGTGTTTTCTGTTCTGATGCCATTCATATCATCNAAAAAAAAAAAAAAAAAAAAAAAAAGTAACTAAGTCAGTAAGGGTTCCAAGAAGAGTATTTGCAATATCTAAACACATAGTGCGGGAATGTAAATTTGCTTCCTAATTTGGGAGCCTCGTTGTGCCCGAGGTAGGACTAGCGACAAGTTGATTTGGAGAATTTTAGTGCCAATAATTGCCTCATTTTATTAATGTAAAAGAAGATAAATCTAAAATGACACTAAATAAGATAAGTCACTAATAGCACTTGGCCTTATTACATTTGAAAAACAAGGTAAACCTAATCTAGTTGGTCCCAGAAGGACCTTCCCAGGCTTGATCTTCTCGGCTCTGTCAATTAGGTTCCCCGGGTCGTGCATGCCCAACAGAAGGTATACTCTCGCTGGATATCCTTATTTGCTTCCCTCAGCATTCTATCAATCATCGACTCTTTTCCTCGTCTTCCCCTCCAGTTCCATTAGACCCTGCTCCAAATACTCTAGCCTTAATTAGATTTGATAGCCCTTTCCCTCCATTCATTGATCAGTTCCATATCAGTTTTGTGTTGCTCCAGATGCTCGACCTCGAACTTATGAACCTTTTTGTGCAGTTTATTGTATTTCACTTGGGCTTCAGCAACTTCGTCTATGACCCTATGTCCTCGATCGCTGTTATGTTGTCTTCCAACCATGATAGGTAAAAGCGTACATGCCCTGCGTGGTACCTGTCTGGCTCGATTGTGTCCCTTTCCAAAATAACCTTTAGATGCCACATATGCTGAGCTTCACATTTGTATAGGATGTCGTCATCCTGAAAATCTACCATGTAATGACTCATTTTAGAAACTCGCAGTATGACTTGCTTCCTGCCTGCCTGTCTCATGACCCTGATGGGAACATATGGGTATATGACCCTTAACCTGATCAACACCAAGTGCGGAGCGTCCCTATATCTGATGATGAACTCACTGGTTGGGAACCATTTGAACATCTATTGAACCTGGTTCTCAATCAAATTTTCAAGAAACTGCGCCCACTCTGTAGTGTTTTCCGGTTGAGAAAACCTGTCTTGGATGTAAATCATTCCCTTAGGGTGATGCCTTCCACGCCCTTCGTGGAAACTCTTGACGATATTGACCCCTTTGGAGATGCTCCAATAACCAAACCTGTAGTACCATATTACAACCCTCAGAGTGTTTGAATCCCTACTAGCAGCGGTCTAAGGCTTTGTAGATGTCAGCTATGATCATAAGGAAAGTGGTTTATGTTTTCCCCTCGATCCCCTCCATTAAGGGATTCGCTACCATAGCCAGTCTAGTGTGAATCATGTCCCCTTTGCTTGGAAATACCATCATGCCCAGGAAGCAAACAACAAACACAAAAACCCTGTGGTGAATATGACTCAAGGAAGTGATAGAGAATTCATCATGGAAGATACGATAGGATTTACTATGACAATATCGTTCATAAAGATAGTCAAAGGGTATCTAGGACTCCTTCGGGCACTCCAAATAATCATTCTTTTTCAAACACATCATTTTTAAGAACCCCCTAGCGGCACGATTTTCTTGCACCAATAAACCCAGACTGTCCTAAGGTAGTCTAGTGAATCCCCTTATCTCCTCCAAGAGAGGAGTCATTTCTATGTTGCCAAAATGGAACACAGGCCTTTCTCCACCCCAGATCTTTGTGGCCGCTTCGATTAACATATTATTTTGTTGGATATCCAGTAAAGAGGGTGAGTTTATGGGGACTCTTTTCACATAGTCTTTGACACATGGCGAAAGGTCCTCCCACTTATCAAGCAACAATGGTGGTATTCTTTGGACCATGCTGAACCTGGGGACTTCGTGCCTCATTTCTACAAAACAAATAAGGTTAGACCCTATCCCCCCTCTAGATTCGACTATTTATACATCAGTGATTAGCATATTGGCACTTCCTTCTCCAAATTAATGCACAGATCATGGTTGCGTCCGTTGGGATTATGGAAATCCCAGTGGACTTTTGGACAATGTTTTTCCTAAAGGTTTATTATGTGGACAACACATTAACTCGTCTAGGTTTGACCATGATGCATGTAAAATTAATCAAAGTAAGATTTCTATTGAGGTCTAGACTAATACCCTCAAGCGGATAACTTGAGGAGGAAAGGCACGGAACCGTCGACTGCACCGCTGATCAACTAATTTTACCACAAATAAACCCTTCCGAATTTAAAGCTTGATATATAGGAAGGGCACAAACCCTCATCAAGCGTTGCTATAACATGTTGAGTATGACGTTGAGCATGATTTATGAAACAGTAAATAGCATGTTGTCACGTATCTGCACGTTAAAAATGATAAATGCGGTATTTAATAATTGAAATGGCGTTTAAGAAAGAAAACAAGGAGACAAGTCACTTTCGGTAGTAAAGAAAATCATAAACACTTGAAAATAGACAATTAAATTCACATAAAGGGTGAAGGGAAAGGGTGCACACGTATTCGCACAATAAATCATGCTTAAAGACTAATTCACAAAAGCAAGTTTGTTATGGTAAGAGCCTAATATCCTCAGCAGATTCGCCATGCTGTCGCACCCCCCTTTTCCTCGCGAAATTGGGTTTCGAATTCTAGGACAACTCATTTCCTTTTGGGATGATGTATGGAGTTTGAAGAGTTGCCACCTAACAAATTAAGTTGCGTTAGGGAACCTAAAGAAAATAACTCATAAACCGGTTTACTTTACCAGAGATTGGGTAAGGGCTTGAAATTACCTTGAGGGGAAGGTGTTAAGCATCCCTCGGGGAATTAGTTTTTAAAGAGAAATAAAGCCATTTAAACAAATAGAAATCATTCAAAACTGAAATTAAAGGGGGTCCTAGGTTTATTAGCCTATAGGATCACTTCCATGCAATACTCGGTAACTTTTCTCAAACAGAGGTGTTATGCATAGCATTAGCGCACAGTTCATCATATCTTATACTACCTAATTAACCTTCCCGTTTTCATGATAATCTAAGCATTCTAGTAGTATCTAGTACGTATCCTATGCGTGCGCTACCCGTCCCTTACCTATGGCCCTGGAGGTGTTTAGGAACTCTATTTCAAGGTGGTTCTAGGCTCACCTATGTTGTTTAAAGGGAGAAAACTAAGCGACAAACAAAATCATATAGAACTGTCACATAAGGAAGAATTAATGGGCTCCTATTTATCTCCACAAGTAAACACACAATTGCACACTTATTCAAACAAGCAGATTATAAAATTATTTAGGATTCCTATAGGCAGGATATCTAAATGAGCATAAACAGAATATATAGCAGTTTTATTAAGCGAGGCGGCGAATACCTCAAAATTTTCCTACTGATTATAGAATCTGAGCATGTTTCATGCAAGAAATCAAAATTTTAAAACTTTAGAACTTTGATTACCCTACAGGTTTGCCTAGGTGATAACCAGGCAAAATCCTATAAACATGGTATCTAAATGTTAATCATACTAAACATTGATTAATTTAAATAAGAAGATTTCATCTTTTAGGTCCTATAGGTATGTTGCCTATGTGCTGAAACTTATCATAAGCATTATGACATCCAAACATAGAAACTGATTTCGTACATTTTTCTTTATAGGCGTGATATCTAAGTGTTGAAGCTATTTTTTACACTTATTTCCTATATGCATGGTGTCTAAGTGCCAAGATTGTATTTCATATAGGCATGATATCTAGGAGAATAAAGGTGTCTATTAATTTCCAAACAAGTTCAGCAAAAGAACCAAGGAACATGATTTCAAATTCATACATAGTGTTTTGAAAATAAGGTACTTGAGGCAGAATTGATAACGACCTAGAAGCAAGATTTCTAAGACGCAAAAATGTGAAAATTCAAGATTTCAAAGAATGAGATAAGTCCTATGGTCATGGTTTCTAATGCATATAAATCATCATCACAATAATCTATAGGCATGATTTGTAATGCATATAAAACATCATCACAATAACCTATAGGCATGATTCTACCCGAACCCAATAATTATATACATATAAAGTCCCTCCCAGCTTTTACTAATAACCCCATATATGTTTTACAAAATTATGACAGACTAGATATAAATGAATTACAAAATGAAATGTCTATGCTATAGAGAGCCTGGATAGGTCCGACAGTAAACCTGGAAATCCCGGACTTCAGCTAAATCTGAAGTGTGCCAGTATCTCATAGGTACCTCAAGGGCCTCAGGGACCCGCGCAAAGCTTACACCAGAAACACTTTTAAAGAAAGAGTTTTGTGAACAAGTGTGGAAAAGCCAGCCCAGTGTGTCAGAGTTCAGAGGAGTCACATGGACTCTTAGGCAATGCTCACACTGGAGGGGCAGGACCTTAGAAGTCTAAGAGTAGGAGTTGAAAAATAGTATATGAAAATAGGGGATAGTTTTAGGAAAACAATTTGAATTTTAAAAGGTTATGGGTATAAACAGAGTCATTCCAGTAATTTGAAGTTCAAACAAAGGTTCCAGAAATCAAACGGCAAACAGAAATAGGATCACAACCACTTCAACCAAAACTTCACGTTGCCTAGGATTGACCCAGTTCATTAGTTATTACTAGGTGGGCATATAGCATGATGGGAACATAGTAATAAACAAACAACTACAAAGAGAAGGGTATCAGGGGTTGGGAACTTATAAGTCCTTAATCAGGAATACTTGAAACAGGGCAAGAGTGAAAGTATGCTAACTGAAAAACAAGTGGATTAGTATCCTGAACCAAATAAGAACATGCATGAACCAGACTGACATATTGGAAAAGATAATGTCATAAGAGTTGAGGCAAACTGGTTAATAGAGACATAAACTTGGCAAAGACAGGTTAACAGACAAATTACATAACATACTGAATATGACCTAATGACAGCGATAGACATGCTGGTTAGGAGTCATGAGTAGGAAGAACATAGTGTTAATTGCATATGAAAACAACCAGATTTCTGAATAGGACACAGCAACATTGAGAGACATGCTGCTTAGGATCAATAAACAGGAAAAACAGGAATCTAACTACACAGAAGCAGATCAATAGACAGGAAAGCCTATAGGTTTAAACTTCATAGCATAATGAATGACAATAGGATGAGAGACATACCAGTTAAAAGAGAAAACATGAAGGTAAAAAGACGGATAACCCAATAGTCTATCCTTGGCTTTCAGCCGGCTAGACAGTGTAGCAAACACAAGTAATAGAATGGTAAGAGCAAGAGTTTGTGTGTGTGTCCTTGTTTCTTTCTGAATGTGTTTGTGTTAAAGGAAAAATCAGAGTGGGGTTTATATAGCACTTAGAAAAGTAAAAGAATTAAGGTAAAGAATAAATCAGAGTTCATAAAACAAGGTAATCAATCAGTTAATTGGGGAATTAACTCAATCAATTCACACAGAAGAATCTAGAAATGACCCCTTAAATTGGGGAGAATCCCTTAACGACTCAGATTGGGATTCAAATAAGGTAAACAAATCAATTATTGACCATAAACCAGACTAATTAGTCTAAATAAGGCAAGTAGTACAAATTAAAAGTCATTAATAAGGAAAATAGGTAAAGTCAGATAGAAGCACTAATTTTAATAGAAAAATATACTTGGAATCCTAATAAAATCAGTCAATCTATTTTGATTGATAGAGACAAACAATAACCGGAAAAAGCACTGAAATAATTAGTGCAATAAGTAGAAAGATTTAGGGTATAAAGCATATACAAAAAAGTTAGTCGAACTAGCAAAGGATAATCAAATTCAAACACTTGGAAGTTTAAAACCTTTTGAAGCAGACTTAGGACAAAACCCTAGTTCTTAGAAAATACTGGAACAGAATAATAATAAGGAAAACAGAAGGTTTTTCGAAGAAAAATACTCAATAATGCTTAAAATCGTCTCAGATCTACAACGATCTAAACACACCCACATAGAAAGAAATTAGGGTTTTCGAAAATGACAGAGATGAAAGGAAACCTGGTTTAAAACCATAGGTTCGATCCATAAAGACGAAGAAAGTAATACTCGCAAACGGAGATGGCGATAGATAGGCTCATGAAAAAGTTTTAAACAAATCTGATTCGAGACTTCTTCATAGAACAACAAAATCGAACACCTAGAAGAGGTAGCATGCTGCTAAGGGCTGGAAACTACAGAGAAATCCCATGGAATGGTAGTTTTACGGTGACGGCAGTTAGGTTTTAGGGAAAGTGTTTGGGAGAGAAGGGGAGAGGTAGGGAGAACGAAGACGGCGGAACAAATGAAAATCAGGGGGGGTTAGGGTTAGATTAGATTTAAAAAGGAAAGGAATAATGTGGATCGTTGATCTTACAGATCAAACGCCACAATTAGAGGAGGTTCTGGGTCGGGTTAGATGAAGAATTGGGCTTGGGTAGGATTTGGTCTAGGCTCTTAAGTAATTGGGATGGTATAATCAGGTTAGGTCCGAAATTAAAATGAATTCAAAGGGGCTATTTGTTAAATGCCAATTAATGAATAAAATAGTTCGTAAAAATAATTAACAAATTATAAAAATGATTTTCATGCCTACAAATGATTTTAAAATAATTACTTGATATTATAAAAATATAAAAAGCTATTTTCTGGTAGAATAAGGTAACACTGCATACATGGGCTATTATTGCAAAGTTATTGCAATTATAACCCAAAAAATATAAATGTGGATATTCATGATATTATTAAAGCTTGGTATGAATATAAATGATAAAACTAAACCATAAAATTATTATGAAATCATTTGTGAGGAAATTAGTAATTATGTATATAAATAAAATACTGGGTAAATTAATAAAAATCCTTAGAAAAATGCAAAAATTATGGAAAAATATTAATTGATGCTCATACATTGTTTTGAAGATATATATGAATTTTAAAATAATATATAGAAAAAAATTGAGTACCAACAGTTGGTGTTCATAGGGACGAAGGGTCCATCGCAAATAATGTCCCAGCGCTCTGAATCTTCACCCATGATAAAATTAATTATCATGGTCTTCCACCAAACATAGTATTTGGCGTTGAATTTTGGTGGTATGTAGGTAGATTGACTATCTTCAAAGTTTTGTGGAGCAACCTTGGGGATCCTTTCTACGTGTTAGCCTGATAGAAAGAACATGCTCTGATACCAAATGATAGAAACTCGGGGTCCACCAAACTGTATAGAGAACTAGTTTCTCTATTTGTTTCTACTGAACACACACACACACAACAGTAAGTAAATGACACAATGAAATTTTATGTGGAAATCTTCCAGCTCACTGGATTAAAAATCACGACCCCCCTTGTACGATTTCAACTTCACTACCGAGAAAACTTCAGATTACAACCTATTTCAACCTAGGAATTAAAATCTTAATCCTTCACTAACCTGTAACAACTCTATTACAAGCCAATTTGTAATAACTCTACTACACAGATTTACAACTCGACTAACTCTAGCCAAGATACAAACATAGAGATTATGATTTTACAAAAGTTTCCTACACAGTGCTTGTAACTATGTTAATTAGGAATTAAAAGTAATGAACTTTAACAAAGGTGCAACACAACTAAGTACATGCAATTACTCAATGCAGGAACTGGTCTTTGTTATGTTGTTCTTTGTTCTTGATTCCCTTGAGAATCGATTGCTAGATTGATGCAACGGGTTGAGAGAATGCCTGATAGATTCTTCAATGTTCAAGTGATGTTTTTGCCTTTGGTTTAATGTTAGTATAACATTGGTGAAATCACTTGAATGATGAAAGCATGTTTGGTACAAGGGCATTCCCAATGAAGTTGACTTTTGCACTGTTGCATGTGCAGGCAGCAACTTTAAAGCTGTTGGGAAGTTTACTGGTGTGGTCACCAAGGGAATTGGTGTCCATATGTTCCACTTGTTGTTTTTTGACTTCTGAAGAGTTAATTCACGTATCCAGCTTGAGGATATTTATCAAGTTCCTTATCTGGTTCTCATCATTAAGTTTGTTAGATCATCAAAACATAACAAGAAATACATATGTCCTTGGCAACAACGGGGAGAACGAGGCCTATTGTGGCAAGGTAAGAATAGAAATTGACTTGATAAAGCAACAACCAGAATATGTATACGTTGGTCAAGTTTATAAGGGTGCTCCACAAAAAAGGTTTTGTACAAAGACTTGAATATGAGGGTATTCCGAAATACTGTAATTTTTGTAGGAAAATTGGGCATAATATGATTAATTGTAGAGTTTTGGAGAAGAAGAAATTAGTATAGAACAAATAAAAAGACAACAAAAAACCGAATGAGGAAACTTTTACCCTGAACAACTGGAGAAGGTGAAGGAAAGAATAAATGAATCCTTGGAACATGAAAGCAACATTAGGCCAGTACATAAGGGCCAAAGTCAGAGAATTGCAATGAGATCATGACAAGGCTATAAATAAAGAGAGTTCAAGTGTCTATATAAATAATAATGATGTTGGGATGGAAGAGAACCAGCAGGAGAAGGATCTAAATATCAAAGCTAGAACTTCCAAAAAGAAGAATATTGTCAAAAATAAGAAACATCCAAAGAAGAAATCAAAGGTGACCTTCAAACCTACTTACCAACATGCAACAGGTAGAAACAAAGAAGAAAAGTATTGAGGGGTGACTATAAATATGCAAAATAAGGAAAAACTATTGAACAAGAGGGCAGCAACACAAGCGAGAATAAAGGAACTCTTGGTTAAAGGGAGCTTGATCAGAATCATGTTATCAAAGATAATACTCGAGCAGGTAGTTAGTAAGTTGTCAACGCAACCTCCTACAAATCAGATGAGGTATTTCATGAGTCGACCAGCATTCAGGATGAAAGAAACAAGAAAATTCCTAACTTAGAGGATTATGTTAATTGATCTACGAGTATCGTATCAGAAATCAAGGCTATGCTAGGAATTTATTTGGTAGTTGATCTGAATTCGTAAGAAGAAGAAAAACACATGAAAAAAGGTCAACACTCACAAGTGCCTCAATAATAAATAGAAGTCACTTCCCCAAATAGAGTCGTGGTAGTGATTCCTGAAAATCAAATGCAAACTGAACAAGGAAATGAGGGTGAACATGATGGCTTCTCTCCGGTTATTTATGGTGGGAGCAGAAACAAGAAGAAAGGAAAAAATAATAAAGATAAAACCTATTTCCACTAGGAGGAAAATAAAAATAATCCCCTCCCATTTTCCATGATAAGTGCCATCTTCTGGAATATAAGAGGAGTTAAGACCAAAACAGCCTTACCAAAGCTAAAAAAAATATAGTAGCATCAACAAATTTTAGTTCATTGCCATCATGGAACCATGTTTTAGTATGGTCAAAATTGCGAGATACATGAAGTTATTAGGATTTCAGCATTGCATCTCCAACACCAATTGGAAAATTTTGCTTATGTGGTCAAGAAACAACCAGACTAGAGTGATTGAGAATGATGAGCAACACATTACTATCAAAATGCATAATGGGAATACTAATGAAATCTTTTCTTAACTTATGTATATGTTAAATGTACTGTAGAAGAAAGGAAGGAATTATGGTGTAGTTTGAAAAACATTCATGCGCAGATTGATGGACCACGGTGCATCGGATGAGACTTCAATGTTATCCTGGATCCAGATGAAAAAAGAGGAGGCAGACCTCACAAAATGTACAAAACCTTGGATTTCACTAGTTGTATGAATTATTGTGACGTTATGGACTTAAGGTTCATTGGGCCTAAGTTCACTTGGTGCAGTAACTGGGAAAACATAAGAAGAATCTTGAAAATGTTGGATAGAATATTTGATAACGACCAATGGTGACAACTTTTTCAAAATAATATGGTTAGACGCCTACCAAGAATAGGTTCTGACCACAGGCCTCTTTTGATTAGTTGTTACAACAGCAGCCAAAATGGGATTATGTATTTCAAGTTCTTGGATTTCTGGGCAACACAAACTTCATTTATGCAACGAGTGGAGAAAGTGTGGAACACTCGAATAAATTAAAACTCTATGTGGAGACTACAACAAAAGCTGAAACTTCTTACTAGAAGTATCTCTCAATGGTCCAAAGAGGATATAGGTAACATTTATGATCAAGTCAATGTATGGCAGGCAATAGTACACAATCTAGAGGAACTGTACTTGGTTAACAACATTGACAAATCTTGAACAGAACTAATCAAAGGCCATGCTGAGTATATCAAATGGATGAGCATGCAAGATGCTCTATTAAGACAAAAGTCTAGAATAAAATAGTTTGAAGAAGGAGACTCAAATACCAACTATTTCCATAGTATCATTAGACATAGGAGAATGAGGCTTCAACAACATAGAATTAAAGATCACAGAAATAAATGGGTTGAAGGGGATGACAACATATCCAAAGCAGAAATCCATAATTTCTAGAAGTTGTTTAACATTAAGCATAAATTCAATGACTATAGCATCCTCAATTTTATTCCCAAATGAATCACTGCTGATGACAATGCTCACCTCGCGGCCATTCCAAGCTTAGAGAAAATTAAAGAAACTATTTTCAACATGAGTTCTTCTAGTGCTTCAAGACCAAATGGTTACAATGACACTTTCTTTCAAAAATGTTGGGAGATTACCAAGGACTATATCAAGGAATTCACCCATGATTTTTTTAATTGGAAAAGAATGACTAACTTTTTTTCTCACACATGTCTGGTCCTTATTCCTAAAGTGAATTCCCCAACTAGCTTCTCTGAGCTTAGACCTATTAGACTCAGAAATTTTACTAATAAGATCATATAAAAGATTCTTGAAAGAAGGCTTAATCCTATGCTTGGAAAACTCATATCAGAAAACCAAAGTGGATTTGTCAAAGAAAGGATTATTACTGAAAACATCCTGCTCGGACAAGAAATTTCCCAGAATATTAACAAAAAAAATAGAGGAGGAAATATGATTATCAAACAGGACATGGCTAAAGCCTATGAAAAATAATCATGGAAATTTTTTATGTCTGTTATGAGAAAGTTTGGTTTTCAGAAGAATGAATAGATCTCAATTGGGGTCTGGTGGATGAGGTTTGGTACTCAATCATTATTAACGGAACCAGAACGGATTTCTTCACCTCATCACAAGGTCTTAAGCAAGGCGATCATTTACCGCCATCACTTTTCATCATTAAAGGTGAGGTGCGTGCAAGATCCTTGGATAGTCTTACTGCTCAGGCAAACTTCACTCCTTTTACAATGGATCACAGAGGTTCTATCATTAATAACATTGCATACGCCGATGATATAGTTATCTTTTTTTGAGGCAACAATGCCTATATCAAATTTATCAAGAAACAAATCAGGAGATATGAAAAACTTTTGGGCAAAAAGTCAACAATGATAAAAGCTTTTTCATTAATGTGCCAAACACTTCCTCTAAAAGTATTAACAAAATCCTTTGTTTTCATGGAAATTATTTTCCTTTCAATTATCTTGGATATATGGTAGGAAAACAACTACTCTTTTTGATGGCATTCTTTCTAAGATTGTGAAAAAGCTCCATGGTTGGCAAGGTAAAATAATGTCCATTGGAGGAAGAACCATCTTTATCAAAAATGTTCTTCAGTCAATGCCTACATACATCCTCTCTGCTATGACTCCACCAAAAGGCACTATCAGACTCGTGGAAAAACATTTTTTTAACTTCTTCTAGGGTGGAAATGATAAGAAAAACAACTACCACTGGAGTTCCTTGCATAATATGTGTCTACCTAATGATGAGGGTGGTATTGGAATTAAGATAATGGAAGATGTCATTGAACCTACTAGTATCGAAAGGTGGTGGAGATTTAGAACTCAGCCATCCTTATGGGCCACTTTTCTTAGGTCTAAATGCTGCAAAACAGTTCACCCAATAAAGAAACTATCAATCTCCTCTAACTCACCCATGTGGAAGAATCTTATGAAAATCAAGGACAAAGCTAAGCCACATAACTACTGGAAGATTCAAGCTGATAACTATAGCTTCTGGTGGGATAATTGGACTGATAATGTTTCTTTCTAGTCTAGTTGAAGGAACTACTAAGTCGGCTAAAGACCAAGTGAATAATTTCATACATAATGAAACTTTAGACATCAATAAGTTGGAGAAATTTCTTCCAATCAATATCATCAATAGCATCACCAGCTTGCATATTTGCAATTGCTACACAGATGATTTCCCTGTGTGCAACATCCCTGAGGATGGTCATTTCTCCAACAAAACAGCTTGGCAATTCATTAGAATGAAAAGGCAGAAGAATAATTTTATGAGTAATGTTTGGAAAAATTCTATCCCCTTAAAAATTTTGTTTCTTACTTGGAGACTTTTTTAAATAAAATTACCTTTTGATGATATGCTTGGAATGGTACTAACATCACTTCTAGACGCTCTTGTTGTTCTAAAGCACTGGTTGAAGCTATGCACCACGTATTCACAGACAATGAAGAAACTAATTTTATCTGGAATTAAATTGGCAACTCCCTATGAATAAAACATCAGCCTAATCCAGTCATAGGGATCTTCAAGCGATGGTGGGACGAAAAGACCAATAACAGAGTGCATAAATTGATGATACACATTGATCGAACTGTATTTTACTGGGAAATCTGGAAACAAAGGAGATCGTGTAGATATGGCAACCAGAAGAACTTGCAATCCAATCATATGAAGCGTCAAACTAATGGACTATTAAGGTTGCCATTTCCAAAATGATGCCTGGAGTTTATTTACAACTTCAATGGACCGAAATGGAACTCATACCATTACAATCATGGAGGCCAGTTTTACGGAAACTTCCTACCAGGGGCACCCTCAAAGTCAATACTGATGGTAGCTACATTAAAGAGAGTTGCAAAATTTGCAGCAGAGGCATTGTTAGGGACAACAATAAAGATTTAATCATGGCCTTCTCAGTACCCATCTCTTGTGATAGAAACAATATGGCAGAGGCGATGGCTACAGAGTTTGGAGGGAAATGGTGCAATCGTCTAAGATACACTATTTTTACCCTCGAACTTGATTCAATGGTTATCGCTAACATGCTTTCAAATAGAGATACTAACAACCTAAAGATCAAGACGGTGATCGACATGACCATTGACATCATACAACTTGCCGCTGTGATTGTGCAACATTGCTTTCGAGAGGGAAACCAAGTAGTAGACTCGTTGGCTAAACTTGCTCCCACTACTCAACAAAGTATAATCTGATAAAATTACTAGGAATTGCCTACAAATGCTAAAGGTCCCTTATTATTAGATAAGTGGAAAATGCTTAGTATAAGGACAAATTATGATAAGTCCATTTTTTTTTTGTAGTTGAAGTTTTTACAAATAGTGCTCAAAAGGAGGCATATGTTAGAACTCTTTATGATTTATAGGTGATGGAATCACCATTGTTGTATATTTTTTTGAGGTCAGGTCTTAGTCCCCCTCAATGATATTTTTTTGGTAGTACAACTTAACCAGACTACTGTCTGGGTAACTTTACATAAAAAATGCAACTTTAACAAAACCTCTATTGAAAAAAAATACAGGAACATAATTCTTTTACGTCCTAAAGTAAGGAGGAGTCCAATATTCGATGAAATTCAAATTGAGAGTCCATCCCTAAAAATCTGAACAACTAAATCCATAGAAGAAAATAATAAAATATTCCCATTAAAGGAGTGTCGTCACAACTAAAGCTCTATCAGAACTTTTCTTTGTTATGTCAAATGAGACTTCTCTTTTCCATCTCCTACAAGTCTCAGATCTACCTCTGTTCTCTCACACTTGCTTCTAAAACTCTACCACGTTCAAATCCTCATCTACTAATCACTTGCATTTTTTCTTCTTGCTTTGTTACCTTGACTGAGTCAAGCCAAACACTGTCCAAGGATATATCAAACACTAATCTCTTTTATTCTCCTTCGAAAACCAAGTCACAGAACACCAAGAAAACTGAGGATCATTAACTGTGGCCAAGTACACTCTATCGCCATCAATGCCCACCAAACCCTCTCCATCTTGTTTATGAATTACAAAACCTTCTTCCTTTTAGAGGCTGTAAAATGTACCTTAATGCACCAGAATTCTCGTATAAGCCTAAAAGGGTCGAGGCCTCTTCTAGAAACTCAACGAAAGGAGACGTTGAGGAGAAGAGCTCAATGATTCGACCAGAAATCTCCTATTGCTGAGACTACTGTCACGACCCAAATTGATGGGCCGCGACGAGCACCCGGTACCTTACTCAACCGAGTGCAAGCATAACGTATCTTTTCCTATCATGCTATCGTAGGCAAATGAGACGAAAAGGCTGCCATGAGATAACTAAAATAAAACATCTAATACCAACGTATACATAAGACATACGGGCCTATAATACCAAAATGATCACTCATACATTGAACATAGGCCGACAAGGCCATACAATCTTTTACGTACATGACATATGTCTACAAGCCTTTAAGAGTACATAATATCATAAAGAATCAGAACAGGGCCACTCCATACCAATCAATACATGTACTAATCATACTGACCCAATAAGCAACTCCCAAGCAAATGGAGCGCCCCAACACCTTCCCCTGAGCTGATAGCTAGCCTACTTGGAGGAATCTCAGCCTCTCTATCGAGACTTGTGGGCATGAAACGCAGCTTCCCCGGCAAAAGAGACGTCAATTCAAATAGTGTACGGAGTATGTAAGGAATGAAAATAAGAAAATAATAGAGATGAGAGAACAATGGAGTAAAATACTCGACATGTAAGTCTGAATAACTATGTAATTCATGAAATACTTATAGTGTCATGCACATGCGTATGAATGTCATGTCGTGCATAAGTACATGTGTTCATAACATCATCAAGCCTCTGAGGGCATCTCATCACATCATCTCTGCCACCGTGGGAAAAATCATCAACGTATACATGCTGATCAGGTGGTGGTACGTATATAACGTTGTAACCTTTTCCCATATCCCATATACATATTGTCACTACCCCATATCCTAGCCAGTCGTGATGGCGCCTTTCATGGAAATAGGCTAGCCAACAATTTCAGACTATCAATATATATATATATATATATATATATATATATATATATATCATAATTCCCAAAACTCAGTAGATTTTTAAAAATAGCTGAATGATATGAAACAAAATACACACTTTACCCAAAACCTGGAGTCAACTGTCATGAGCATCTAAGACTGAAAATACAATGTACAACAGTGACTTGTTACAACAAAAGTCTGAGGTACAAACGACCAAAAGAAACTATAATCTGAGGGAAGGAAAGAAGGTGAGCTGGGGATGCTGAGCCGCTACCTCAATCCTCGAACAACTCCAAGCTTGTCCGGAAATCAACTAGCGAGATGGTCTGATACCTGCATCTGCACACAGATGTGCAGGGAGTAACGTGAGTACGCGAACTCAGTAAGTAATCAAAATAACTAAAAACATGACTGTAGAGATGAGCATTTAAATAAGGTAAATCCATATAATAATAGTGGAAATGAATAAATCAAGTTAGAAATCTACAATTCCGAATATTTCATAAAACTCTGGTTTCCATTTTAAAATCTCGTAGGAAAACTTTTATCCAACATTTATTATCAGAGGCTCATTGTAAAGAAGAGGGAAAACAATATTTTCGTATAATATAAGCCCCTCGGGCACAATATCACTCACAATAAGGTCTCTCGGGCAGCCCACTCCACTACATTTATATGTAAATATATATTTATACTGCTGCGGCGTGCAGCCTGATCCATATATATAACATATATTGTTGCGGCGTGCAGCCCGATCCATATATATAACATATATTGTTGCGGTGTGCAGCCCGACCCGTATATATATAATCTATTTTGCTGCGGTGTTTAGCCCGACCCACATATAATATATAACATACACATTGATGCGGCGTGCAGCCTGTCCCATAACTATCCTTTCATACTCGGCTCGGCTCTCGGCCTAACTCAGTCACCCTCAAAATCCACTTGGGAAATTTATCTCAACTTACGGGACTTTGCCCAAAATACCTTTCAGAGTTTTCAAAGTAGTGTGATAATAGTGAAAATAACAACAAGTAGGAAACATTGAATGAGTTCACAATTTACTAATAGGATAGTGGTAGAATAGTGTAAAAGTACCCCTGAGGGTTTAAAAAGGTGGGCATAAGGCCCCAAACATGTCTCACAGCCCATAACAAGTATAAACTTCTAAAAGACAGGATGTCGTAAGGTTTCAAATCGAGTATGCGGCTTAATAGTCGCTACGGGACGGACCAAGTCACAATCCCTATCGGTGCATGCCCCCACGCTCGTCACCTCATTTATCAACACAATATCAATAACGGGGTGTCATACCCTCAAGTTCAGAGTTGCAATCGTTACATACCTCAAGACAGCCCAAAAGCTACTTCGCGATGCGCTTGCCCCTCGAATTGGATCCCAAATGCTCCTAATCTAACAAAAATAAGATTAACATCATCAATATAGGCTAGCGGAACAAAACCCAATCGAAAGATACAAATTTTAGCACAATTCTCAAAATTCGGCAAAACTGGAACCCCAGGCCCACGTCTCGCAATTCGATAAAAATCACAAAACTAGAATCCTCATTCCCTTACGAGCCTACCCATACCAAATTTACCAAAATCAGACCTCAATTGCCCACTCATAACACCAAAAGAATTTTCAAAACTTTCTTCCCATTTTTCCCAATTTTTCCTACTTCAATTCCTCAAATTGCATGGTGGAAATCAAGAATAATTTATGAAATTGAACAACAAATGATTGAAGAACACTTACCACAAGAACCGCACTGAATAGCTCGTCCAAAATATCCTTCCCCCCGAGCTCTCTAACGAAAATATTGAGTTATGGCCAAGAATCCCCGAATTTAGAACTTAAAAATTATTCTGCCCAGGCCTCTTTCTTCACGGCAATCACGGAAACTCCCACCGGATCGTGAAGAACAATTATGCTGCCCCATTAAATTACACTATGTGATCATAGACATTCACATGCGAACGCGATTCAACCGGACATAAACCCATGCGATCGCGAACCATTATACGCGATCGCAAAGAACAATGACTCAGCACCCCACGCGCCCCTTCAACTCTATGCGATCAAGACCTCTACCACGCGATCGCATATAACAGGAATCCTTCCATCCCCATCTAGGCCTACGCGATCACAAATATCCTCCCGCGATCGCGTAGAAGGAAACCAGAGACTCACACTAACAAAATCTGCCCAGTTTTTAAGCCTAAAAGTTGGTCCGTTAGCCACCCGAAACACACCCGAGGCCCTCAGGACCTCAACCAAATATACCGACATATCCCATAACATCATTCAAGCTTGGTCCAGCATTCAAAACACCAAAAACAACACAAAACACCAAAATCACATCAAATTCAAGCCTATGAACTTTAAAACTTCTAAATTTCGCCAATGATGATGAAACCAACCAAGACACATCTGATTAACCTGAAATTTTGCACACATATCTAGAATGACATTACGAACCTGCTTCAACTGTCCGAATTGCATTCCGACCCCTATAACTTATTTTCCAGCACCGATCGAAAATCGCCAAAAACTAACTTTCGCCAATACAAACCTTATTCTACACCGGACATCAAAACTTCATTCCGAACTCACTCCTAAGTCCCAATCACCTGACAGAGCTATGCGAGCCATAAAATCCGTATTCCGAGGCCGTTTACCAATAAGTGTACTCCCAGTTGACTTTTTCAACTATTAAGCTAATTTAAGAGACTAAGTGTCTCAATTCTCACCACGACCACTCCGAATCCGAACTAACCGACCCAACACAACATAAATAGGCTAAGAAACATATGATGAAGTAGAAATGGGGGAAATAGGGCTAATCTCATGGAACGACCAGCCGGGTCATTACATCCTCCCCCTCTTAAACAAACTTTCGTCCTCCAACGGGTCTAGAAACATACCTAGAGTCTCGAATAAGTGAGGATATTTGTACCACATCTCCCGCTCGGTCTCCTAGGTGGCATCCTCCACCGACCGTCCTCTCCCCTGAACCTTCATTGAGGCTATATCCTTAGACCTCAGCTTTCTGACGTGACGACCCAAAATAGCCACTAGCTCTACCTCATATGACATATCACCCTCGATATGAACCTTGCTGAAGTCCAGAACATGAGATGGGTCACCAACATACTTACGGAGCATTGAAACATGGAACACCGAATCAATACTCAACAAGCTGGGAGGCAAGGGAAGTCCATAAGCTACCTCCCCAACCCTATGAAGCACCTCAAAAGGCCCAATAAATCGGGGACTCGGCTTTCCCTTCTTCCCGAATCTCATAACACCCCTCATGGGTGACACCTTCAGCAATACATTATCCCAACCATGAAAGAAACATCTCGGACCTTCTGTCCGCATAACTCTTCTGCCTAGACTGCGTCGTGCCAAGCCACTCCTGAATCAACCCCGCCTTATCCAATGCATCCTAAACCTAGTCTCTGCCCAATAGCCTAGCCTCGCCCGACTCAAACAAACCACTCGGAGATGTGCACTTCCTACCATATGAAGCCTCATACATAACCATATGGATACTCGACTGATAACTATTATTATATACAAACTCTGTGACTGCCAGAAACTGGTCCCATGAACCCCCAAAGGCAATGACATATGCAAGAAACATATCCTCCAAAATCTGAATCGTACGCTCCGACTGCCCGTCGGTCTGAGGATGAAACGCAGTGCTCAACTCGACCTGAGTACCCAAATCTCTCCGTACGGCTCTCCAACCCGAGATGTGAACTCAGTGCCTCTGTCATAAATAATAGAAACTGGAACCCCATGCAATCAGACAATCTCCCCGATATGAATTTCAGCTAACCGCTCCAAAGAATAAGTAGTACCAATAGGAATGAAGTGCGCGGACTTGGTCAGCCAATCCACAATAACCCATATAGCATCAAACCTCCTCGAAGTCCGTGGGAGCCCAACTACGAAGTCCATGGTGATCCGCAACCACTTCCACTCCGAGACATCAAATCTCTAAAGCAGCCTACATGGCCTCTAGTGCTCATACTTGAACTGCTGACAGTTGAGACACCGAGCCAGAAACTCAACAATATCCCTCTTCATCCGCCTCCACCAATAATGCTATCTCAGATCATGATACATTTTTCGCAGCACCTGGATGGACTGAATACTGCGAACTGTGGGCCTCGGCTAGAATCAAATGTCGACGCCCATCCACATTGGGCATGCAAATCCGACCCTGCATCCTCATGACCCCACCATCACCAATAACCACATCCATGGCATCACCGCGATGGACCCTATCCTGAAGAACAAGAAAATGTGGATCATCATACAGGCGTGCTCTGATTTTATCATAAAGAGAAGACTTGGAAGCTACACAAACCAATACCCGCGGAGGCTCTGATAGATCCAATCTCACCAACTGACCTGCTAAAGCCTGAAAATCAAGTGCTAATGGATGCTCTGCTACTGGAAGGCAGGCTAGACTCCCCAAATTCTGCGCTTTGCGACTCAGGGCATCGGCCACTACATTGGTTTTCCCCGGATGATATAAAATAGTGAGGTCATAATCCTTGAGAAGCTCCAACCACCTCCTCTGATGCAAATTCAGATATTTCTACTTCAGCAGATGTTGCCAACTATGGCGATCAGTGAAATTCTCACAATGCACTCCATACAAATAATGACGCCAAATCTTCAAGGCGTGAACAATAGTTTCTAGCTCAAGATCATGCATTGCATAATTCTTCTCGTTCACCTTCAACTGTCTGGACGCGTAGGTAATCACCTTACCGTCCTTCATCAAAACCGCTCCAAGGCCAAATCTCGAGGCATCACAGTAAACTGCATAAGTACCTAAACCCGTAGGCAAAATCAATACCGGAGCTGTAGTCAAAGTTTACTTGAGCTTCTGAAAGCTCCCCTTATACTCCTTAGTCCATCTGAAATGAGCACCCTCCTAGGTCAGTCCGGTCATAGGTGCTGGAATAGATGAGAACCCCTCGACGAAACGGTGATAGTACCCTTCCAAACCAAGGAAACTGCGATTCTCAGTAGTTGATGACGGCTTAGGCAAACTCTGCACCGCCTCTACCTTCTTCGGATCAACCTGAATACCCTCACTGGACACCACGAGCCCCATGAATGCTACCGAATCAAGCCAGAACTCATATTTCGAAAATTTTGCATACAATCTTTTCCTCTCAAGGTCTGAAGCACAACTCTCAAATGATGCTCATGATCCTCCCGAGATCGGGAATACACCAAGATATCGTCAATGAACATGATGACGAAAGAATCCAGATAAGGCCAGAATACACTGTGCATCAAGTGCATAAAGGCTGCTGGGGCATTGGTCAGCCCGAATGACATAACCAGAAACTCATAATTACCATATCTAGTCCCAAAAGCGGTCTTCGGGATGTCTGACCCCCGAATCTTCAACTGATAATAGCCGGAACGTAAGTTACTCTTAGAAAATACTCTGGCACCCTGCAATTGATCAAACAAGTCATCTATACGAGGCAAGGGATACCGGTTCTTCACTTTAACTCTGTTCAGCTGTCGATAATCAATACACATACGCATAGAACCATCCTTTTTCTTTACAAACAACACCGGTGCACCCCAAGGTGACATACTAGGCCGAATAAACCCCTTATCTAGGAGTTCTTGAATTTGCTCCTTTAATTTTATTAGCTCCGCTGGTGCCATACGATAAGGTGGGATAGAAATAGGATGAGTGACTGGCACTAGGTCAACACCAAATCAATGTCCCTGTTAGGCGGCATGCGTGGCAGGTCTGTAGGAAACACGTTCGGAATGTCATGGACCACAGGAACCGAGTCAATAGCGGGAGTCTCACCAGAGACATCTCTCAGAAAAGCCAGATACGATAAGCACCCCTTCTCAACCATACGATGAGTCGTCAGGTTGAAAATCACCCTGCTAGGCACATAATCAGATGAACCTCTCCACTCAACCCTCGGACATCCGGGCATAGCTAAGGTCACAGTCTTAGAGTGACAATCAAGAACGACATGACACGGAGATAACCAGTCCATGCCCAATATCACATCAAAATCGACCAGGTGTACGGCAATTGGAGTCTGACTTCCTCCTCCGGCTTGGAATCGACCCCGGTGTCTACTGGCCCTGAGTAGCTTGCTCAAGTGTACGGAAACTGGAGTCTGACTTCCTCCTCCGACCTGAGAAGTAGCGGCAAGTGCCTGAGCAAGGGTTATACATATCATCAAGATCCGATCCATGGTCTCCTGAAGACCCGAAATAATAATAGGTACTGTCGGTTCCTGAGCCTGTCCAGCTAGAGTATTTGCGGCGGGAACCTGGTCCTGAGTAGTAGGGGCATCAACTGATACTTCCCTAGCTACCGCACGGGCTGGCCTCCTACCTCTATCACGGCCTCGACTGCGGCCTCGTTGGTCTAGCTGGTGGCTGATCACCTTGATCGGTGACAAAATTTTATATTTCTAGAATCAACCAAATGGCACGACAGAATTCAAGAGAAATGAGGTTGTTTCTAAGGGTTCTGTAGCCTCTCGAAGATAAGTACAGATGTCTCCATACCGATACGCAAGACTCTACTAAACCTGCTCATGATCGTTGAGTCCTATGTAACCTAGGCTCTGATACTAACTTGTCACGACACCAAATCCTAACCGGCCGTGATGGTGCCTATCATAGAACTAGGCTAGCCAACCATTTCAGATTATTGAAATATATATATATATATATATATATATATATATATATATATATATCATAATTTCCCAAAACTCAGCAAATTTTTTAAAATAACAGAATGAGATGAAACCAAATACACACTTCCCCAAAAGCTGGAGTCAACTGTCATGAGCATCTAAGACTGAAAATACATTGTACAACAATGACTTTCTACAACAAAAGTCTGAAGTACAATAGAACAAAAGAAACTATAATCTGAGGGAAGGAATGGAAGTGAGCTGGGGATGGTGAGCAGCTACCTCAATTCTCGCACAGCTCCAAGCTCGTCCGGAAATCAACTAGCGAGATGGTCTGGTACCTAGAGTTGCACACAGAGATGCAGGGAGTAACGGGAGTACGCCAATTCAATAAGTAATCAAAGTAACTAAAAACTTGAGTGTAGTGACTCTTGATACCAAATTTTCCCACAATATTTTAAAATTGCATATATACCTTCAAAAATATGCTTTTATAGCAATTGGTATTTTTCTATAATTTTCCCATATTTTTATTAATTTACTTTAATTTATCCTGTATTTCATTTCTAATAATTAATCACAAAATTGCATTACAAACAATTTGAAAAGACTTTCTTGATTTAATTCATTATTCAGGGTCATACTAAGACCAAATTATTTCACAATTAGCCAAGTTGGAACTCTTTGGCTATGATTGCAATAACTTTGCAATTATAGCCCAATCATATGTTTTATACTATTTTTATCCAGTAATTAGTCAATTCGTATTTTTTTAAATGCTAATCAGTCATTTTAATTCATCAATTCCATTTTATACAATTATTAACTATTTTTGTAAATTGTTTTATCTAATTTAATTATGTATTTAACATCTAGCCCCTTTCATTTCAATTCTAGCCTAAAATTAACCTAATCACCAACCCAACAGACCCCCAGCCCAAAAAAAGTCTTACCCGGCCCAACCCCGGATCAATCTGAGTCATTAATCAAATTAGATCGACGACCCATATTTCACTTACCCAAATTAAACCTTAACGCCCCCCCTCGTCTCTCATTTCCCCCCTCTTACACTCTCTCTCTATCTCTCTAGTTCTCTCTAGAGACCTCTGGTCTCTCCACCTCCGATGAGGTTTGTTCGTCTTCTCTGGCTGCCTCTTAGCCGGAAACCAATGGAATCCTCACCATCCTCAGGCCTCTCATGGCTCCTTCTTACCGGTGTTGCTGTCTCTAAGGTCTTCAAGAGAACAGGGTCTACTCCCTCACACCTTTGGCCTGTCTCAGGCCTTCATGGCTCGATTCTTGTAAGATTTTCTTACTTTTCGCCTAGATCCTATGGTTTCAATACCGACTCTCTCTCTCTCTCTGGGTTCTATCTTTGAAATCCTAACTTCTAAACTTCCGATTCTTTTAGATCTGTAACATACCTACGCGTATTATGAGGTTTTCCTGAGTTTTCTTTAAAGATTCTCCTATTTTTCGAACGGTCCTTCGGTTTTTTCCAAAACTAGGGTTTCTTGACCCCTTTCTAAACTATTGATCTTCTGATTTATGTATTAATATTGATTTCCAGTATGTTTTTAAATGTTTTGCTTAAATCTCCTCTTTTACTCTTAAGTATTCTGATGAAACCCTAAAAATTAGGGTTTATGTCCGTATTATTTATCTATATTTTCTTCTGGATATCTTGCTGTAATTTTGTTGTTAGGGTTTCGATTTTCTATTGTTACTCCAAATACATGCTTAGGGTTTTTCTTATTTTGTTCCATAATAGGTCCGACTATTTGCCTTATTGATTGGTCACACGATAATCTATACTCATTTTTGTGTAAACTCCTTAGACCTGTGATATCTTCCCTGAATATGTGACTTTGTGTAACGACTTGGCCGGTCGTTCCGATAATTTAGCCCCGTTTCCCCCGTTTCTGCTTCATTTTATGTGGTTCAACTTCATTTATGTGTGTTGGGTCGGTTGGTTTGGATTCAAAGTGGTCATGATGAGCATTGGGGCAATTAGTCTCTCAAGGTATCCTAATAGTTTAGAAAGTCAACTGAGAGTTGACTTATTGGTGAACGACCTTGGAATGCATATTTTATGCTTCGGATAGCTTCGTTAGGTGATTTGAGTCTTGGGAGTGTATTCGAAATATTTTTGTGATGTCCGAAGTAGAATTAAGCTTGAATTGGCGAAAGTTAGTTTTTTGCGATTTCCGGTCGGCAGTGGAAAATAAGCTATCCGGGGAATGGAATTCCGGAAGTTGGAACAGTTTCGTAATGTCATTTTGGATATTTCTGCGA
Source organism: Nicotiana paniculata (assembly GCA_005239505.1). Lineage (NCBI taxonomy): Eukaryota > Viridiplantae > Streptophyta > Magnoliopsida > Solanales > Solanaceae > Nicotiana > Nicotiana paniculata. The sequence continues at coordinate 53,123 of ML316553.1, read as the reverse complement.
AATTTTAGGTTAATCAGAGGTGTTTTGGTTGGTTTCGACGTAGTTGGCTAAATTTGGAAGTTTCAAAGTTCATAGGCTTGAATTTGATGTAATTTTGGTATTTTCGTGTTGTTTTTGGTGTTTCGAAGGCTCGACTAAGTTTGAACGATTTTATGGGATATGTTGGTATGTTTGGTTGAGATCCCGAGGTCATCGGGTATGTTTCAGATGGTTAACCGATCAACTTTTTGCTTGAATTCTGGGCAGACTGCTGCTGGTGTAAGGTTCTGGTTTCCTTCTACGCGATCGCGTGAGGACGTTTGCGATCGCGTAGGGTTAATTGATGAGGCATAATTTTTGATAATCTCGATCGCGGGGAATGCTTTGCGATTGCGTGAGTATGAGTGTTTGGTCAGTGCGATCGCGTGGTCTTGTTTGCGATCGCGTAGAGTTAAAGGGCCACATGGGTGGAATGGTTTGCGATCGCGTGGGTTTAAGTCATGATGAATCACGATCGCATGAGGTTTTCTGCAATCGTGTAAGGTAAATTGATGGGGCAACAAGTTTGTTCTTCGTGATAGCGTGCCAAAGGTTGCGATCGCAGTGAAGGAATTATTTTAGTTGGGCCGAATGTTTAAAAGGCCGGAAGTGCGAATTTGGTTGTTATTTTCTCCATTTTTGCATGCAGACTTGAGAGCTTTTGAAAGAGAATTGAAGGGGAATCAAGGGAAATCATCTAGAGGTGAGAATTTCAACTTCATAACACGTTTCTAAGTCAATTCTTAAGTGATTAAACCACAAAAATTCTGGAAATTTAGCCAAAGTTAGGGAAGAAGGGTGCATGGAAAATTTATTTTTCTTTTGTGAATTTGAGTGGGAAATTGTGATCCGATTTTAGTGTTGTTGGTATGCATAGAATTGTGGGAGGACGAGGATTCTAAGGATGTAAAAATTTTCAGGTTCTGAGACGTGGGCTCGGGGCTCAGTTTGGCCGAATTTCGAGGTTTTTGATTAAATTGATAATTTTTTATTGGGTTGTGTTCCTTGAGTATATATTAATGACGTTGAATTGGTTTTTGCTAGATTCGGAGTAATCGGGAGCCAATTTGAGGGGCAAAGGCACAGCGGACTAGTGTCGCGGCCCGGTAGAGGTAAGTAATGATCTTAAATCTTGTCCTGAGGGTACGGAACCCCGGACTGCATTATTTTCTCGCTGAATTTGGAATGGCGCACATGTCGGATGATGAATGGCACGTACTGATTTTTGGATTGGACTAGGTCCTCTCCGCGGCAATTAAGGAGTTTCATATTTACTCAAAATCTTATGTTAAACTATGTTCTAAAGATTTGTGAAATATTTGGGCTGTAAGCCGTGTTTGGGGCCTCGTACCAATCTGTTTAGACCCCTTTAAGGGCGTTTTACTGATGTTTTCCTCACTAACTGTTGATGATTTTACTCAGCATCATTGTGCGTAATGTTTTATTTGAAACCCAGTCTGATTTACACTACATGAGCATTAAAATGATGTTTTCGAGTCGAGTACCCCGTTCTATTACTTCGCCCGAGGGGATTTTCGAGTAGTTCCACCGAGTGTGGACGAGGGCCAAGAGTGATGGTGAGGTGCTGGATGATATTAGCGCTTGGGCTGAAGGAGCCCCTCCGGAGTCTGTACACACCCCAGTGAGCGCACTGAGTGCGAGTGATTGACTGATTGGGAGGCATGAGTGGTTGTGAGGTGCAGAGTGATTGTGAGGTGCTGAGGTATTGTGAGGCATTCCCGAGGGGATGATTATGGAACATGTTTTTCCCCGAGGGGATACTTATGATTTCACTACATTCATTTACATACCAAATCCTTGTTTTAAAGTTGTTATATATGTGCATTGTTTTAAGGATTTTTGTGAAGTTGATTTCTAAGGCATAACGATTTCGTATATCTATGTATACTATTGGAAAGTAAGGTTGTGTATATTGTGACTTGATGACATTGATTTTTATGTGATTCCTTGCTACTTAGACTTGATTTATTTCCATTACTACTTAGTTGGCGTACTCACATTACTCCATGCACCCCTGTGTGCAGATTAAGGAGCAGATATCGAGTAACTCTGTACTGATTTTCGAATTGTTTCCTTGTCTGTGTGATACTTTCCTAACTTAGCATTGAGTCCTGTGATTTTCAATCCTATCCGTGATTCTTGTGACTAATTTTCAGAACTAAATTGTACTATACCCTATTGATGTGCATGAATATGATGCTGATTGTCTGATATATACTCTCCCTATTTATGTGTTATGTACCTAGACTTAATTGCTTGCTATATACCTTACTACTCCTTTTATGGTAAAGGTCAGTTTTATAGTTGATTCTTTTCCTTATTTAACTCTAATTTAGCTGTTTGAATTATGACTCTCTAAATGAAAGGAAGTCCAGGTCTTTGATTGATTCTGATTGAACATTAATTCTATAATTATTATAAACTATTACTCCTTACCTTATTTCACTACTCGTTTTCAAAACTATAAATACTATAGTCTTTCACTAACACAGAGACACGAACTAACCTGTTCAAAATCTCTCTCTCACAATTAATAAGACTCTCAGCTCTCTCTTCTGTGCTAAATACTAATATTCTAAGTTAGCCGGCTGCAAGCCAAGGCTAACCATTGTGCATCTCCTACTTTCCTGTTTGTATTACTGCTTTCTTCACTTCACTAGTATGTTCTAACTCATATTCAGTCCTCAAACCAAAATGTTTCTACTACTGCTGTAATTCAGCATGCTTCCAATTTGTTTTACTTATTATTCAACATGTATCAAGGATTCTGAACTTCCCTCTGCATGTTAAGTTAGAATTTATTTGTTTATGACTAGCATGTTTCTGTATACTTAGCACCTACTTCTTACATGTCTATGACTGGTACATTAGATTAACCATGTCCTCGGTTGTTTTAGGGGTTAATCTAACCTTGTACTTTATTGTACCTCTGATCCTTTAGACCCTTAGGAGTTTCTGATTGTATGTCTATATGTGTACCTGCCTGCTACATGTCCGCCCTCACATACTCTATATTTGTCCCTGAAATCCCATTACCCCTGTTTGTGATTGTCGGACTATCCTTGGTCCTTTGTGTGATGTTAAGCTTCTATTTACTTCTTCAAAACGGTTTACTTACTTACCCTTTCTCAAAATTGTTTCTTACTTAAACCCCATTAAAAATAAAAAGCACTCTCACATATACTCTTAGAAGTGTAAATTCAGCCCCCTTCGTGTGAGTACTGCTTTGGGGACCCTTTTAGTACCCGCTGAACTCTGACTCACAAGGCAGGCACTTCCCACACTGCACATGTTTAACTCTCTTTGGCTATGTCTGGGTGTGAGCACTATACAAGAGCCCTTGAGGTCCTTAGGGAACTTTGACACACCCGAACTATGAAAGGCGGTGAAACACCAAAGGCATTGAGGTTTGGAAAATCTGGTCCTAGTTAAAGGCTCCCTATAGAAGTAGCTTCTTATTTTTCCTTTGGTTGTGTAATTCATATTTTCCAACCTGTAATAATTTGTAAACAGATATTTGGGAATGGATAGTGAAAAAGGAAGGGTAGTTATATAGATTATCCATGTTAAAGGATAGGTACCATGCCTCTAGGTCTACATTTTCTTACGTGTGCACTAGAAATTCATGCTTAGGGTTGATTGTATGCGAGCATATCATGCATTAGATATCCTGTTCCTTAGGTCCATGTCTAGAGTTTCAGCATCCTGTTATGGCATTATCATTTATCATATAGAAATCATTCTCTAGGATTAAATGTTAATATAAACCTGTTATTCATGTAAACCAGTTCTAATATCGCCTTAATGTTATGGTACACCTAGGAATCATGCTTACAATAATAATGCGCTAATAAATAAGTCATCCTCATACTTGCTGCATAGCATGTTCAAATACTGTGAATTCATGCATTTAGAAATACTGCCTACGAATTCTGCATATCACCCATTCTGCATCCCTATGTATGCATAATGTCTTAGGACCTCATTCAACACCTAGTCTAACTACTGATTGCATGAAAAAAGTCCCTAAGAATAATTTCACCACGTTTTTAAAACAATTGGTAATAGTTCTGTATTTTGCAATAGTTAAGTGCAGCATGTTTAGGCAAACTAACTTGTAATAGTTTCTTTAATAATCTGGATAATTACTGAGCATTGTCATGCCCTTAAGCAAGCTTTAGGTGTTAAATATATTAAAACTGGAAGCATACTACTTATACCTGCTGCTTGAATATTAATGGTTATAATCAGTAAGAAATTGATAAAATTCATCTTCCGAAATCAGTAATAAAGCTGCCTCACTATTGCATTCTCATCTAGGTATCATGCCTTAGGTTCTGAAGTTAATAAAGCCTTACTTGTGTTTGAGTCGTGCTAATCATCTGCATAATCTGTGGAGGAATACATGGGCCTTTTATCTGCTCTTATTTGTTTTCCTTTAACTAAAGTCCTAATTGTTGTTGTTTGTCGCTTAGAATCTTGTCCTTTAAACCTAAGGGTCAACCTAGTACTTCCTTTTAGGATAGTAGTCCTAGCCTCCTCCAAGTCTGATAGGATGGGACGGGTAATAGCACGCAATAGAATCTGTGACCAGCACACACTTCAATTACTTTCACAGGGTGGGAAGTGTAGAATATGGATATGATGACCGGTGCACTAATACCACGTGTAGCCCCTCTTCAAGGAGTAATTACCGGGTATTGCATTGATGTGAGCCATATTATTATAAACCTAGGATACTTGTATACGCTAGTGTTTTCTAAACATCTGCATGCTTAAGATTTAAATCCCCTCTTATTTGAGCCTTTACTTATTATTTGCTAGTTCTACAAATTCACGAAACCATTTGGCCGGGAACCACATTTGTAGATCCTGAGGGGTGCATAATACCTTCCCCTTAGGATAATTTCAAGCCCTTACCCAAATCTCTGGTAAGCAACGTAGTTATAATTGAACCCTTAGGTGCCCTAACGCACCGTTAAAATCCTCAGGTGGCGACACTTCAAAATATGCAAACCCCTTTCCCAAAAGGAAAGAGTTGTCCCAACCAATGTCATAAACCCGATACTCCGTGAGGAAGGAAAAAAGAGGGCGTGACAGTGACGAGCATTTAAATCATGTAAATCCATATAATAACAGTGGAAATGAATAAATCAAGTTAGAAATCTACAATTCTGAATATTTCATAAAACTCCGGTTTCCATTTAAAATTTTCGTACGAAAACTTTTATCCAACATTTATTATCAGATGCTCATTGTAAAGAAGAGTGAAAACAACCTTTTCATAAAATATAAGCCCCTCGGGCACAATATCACTCACAATAAGGTCTCTCGGGCAAGCCTATCAGGCACTCGTGACTCCACTATCAGTATCTCATGCTCTCACTTAACACTCGTACTCACCAAGTACCGTGAACACACATAACTACTGTGGCGGGCAGCCCACTCCACTACATTTATATATATATTGCTACGACATGCAGCCCGATCCATGTGTATAACATATATTGTTGTGGCGTGCAGCCCGGTCCATATAATAGCCGACTGCGCTCACTGGGGCTGTACAGACTCCTGGAGGGGCTCCTTCAGCCCAAGCACTATATCTGCTGCAGCCTGTAGCCCTATCCAATATGTTTATTGCTGCAGCGTGCAACCCCATCCATATATATAAGATATATTGCTGCGGCGTGCAGCCAGATCCGTATATATATAATCTATATTGTTGCGGCATACAGTCCGAACCACATATAATAATATATAACATACACATTACTGCGGCGTGCAACCCGTCCCATAACTATCCTTTCATACTCGGCTTTCGGCCTGACTCAGTCACCCTCACAAGCCACTTGGGAAATTATCTCAACTTACTGGACTCCGCCCAAAATACCTTTCAGAGTTTTCAAAACAGTGTGATAACCGTGAAAATAACTACAAGTAGGAAACAGTGACTGAGTTCACAATTTACTAACATGATAGTCGTAGAATAGTGTATAAGTACCCCTAAGGGTATAAACAGGTCGGCGCAAGGCCCCAAACATGGCTCACAGCCCATAACAAGTATAAACTTCTAAAAGACAGGATAGCGTTAGGTTTCAAATTGAATACGCGGCTTAATAGTCGCTATGGGACGGACCAAGTCACAATCCCTATCGGTGCATGCCCCCACGCTCATCACCTAGCGTGTGCGTCACCTCATTTATCAACACAATATCAATAACGAGGTGCATACCCGCAAGTTCAGAGTTACAATCGTTACTTACCTCAGGACAGCCCAAAAGATACTCCGCGATGCGCTTTCCCCTCGAATTGGCTCCCAAATGCTCTGAATCTAACAAAAATCAGATTAACATCATAAATATACGCCAGCGGAACAAAACCCTATTGAAATATAAATTTTTTTGCATAATTCTCGAAATTCGACCAAAATCGAGCCCTGGGCCCATATCTCGGAATTCGATAAAAATCACAAAACTAGAATTCTTATTCCCTTACGAGTATACCCAGACCAAATTAACCAAAATCCGACCTCAATTGCTCACTCAAAAGACCAAAAGAATTTTCAAAACTTTCTTCCAATTTTTCCCAATTTTTCCTACTTCAATTCATCAAATTGGATGGTGGAAATCAAGACAAATTTATGAAATTGAACCAAAAATGACTGAAGAACACTCTTCACAAGAACCACACTGAAAAGATCATCCAAAATATCCTTCACTCGAGCTCTCTAATGAAAATATTGAGTTATTGCCAAGAATCCCTGAATTTAGAACTTAAAAATCGTTCTGCCGAGGCCTCTTTCTTCACTGCTATCGCGGAAACTCCCTCGCGATCACGAAGAACAATTATGCTGCCCCATTAAATTACACTACGCGATTGCAGACATTCACACGCGATCACGAACCATTATACGCGATCGCGAAGAACGACTCAGCCCCCCACGCGCCCCTTCAACTCTACGCGATGGCGATCACGACCTCCACCACGCGATCGCATATAACAAGGATCTTGCCATCCCATTCTAGGCCTACGCGATCGCAAATACCCTCCCGGGATCGCATAGAAGGAAACCAGAAACTCACACCAGCAAATTCTACCCAGTTTTTAAGGCTAGGAGTTGGTCTGTTAGCCAACCAAAACACGCTCGAGGCCCTCGGGACCTCAACCAAACATACCAACATCATTCAAACTTGGTCGAGCCTTCGAAACACAAAAAACAATGCAAAAACACCAAAATCATATCAAATTGAAGCCTATGAAGTTTTCCCCATGATGCCGAAACCAACCAAGACACCTCCGATTAACCTGAAATTTTTCACACATATCCAAAATGACATTACGAACCTGCTCCAACAATCGAAATTCCATTCCAACCCCTATAACCTATTTTCCACCGCCACTCGAAAATCGCCAAAAACTAACTTTCGTCAATTCAAGCCTAATTCTACATCGGATATCAAAACTTCATTCCAAACGCACTCCGAAGTCCCAAATCACCTGACGAAGCTATCCGAACTATAAAATCCGCATTCCGAGGTCGTTTACCAATAAATCAACTCCCAGTTGACTTTTTTAACTATGAAGATAATTTAAGAGACTCAGTGTTTCAATTCTCACCACGACCACTCCGAACCCGAACCAAACGAACCAACAGAACATGAATAGGCTAAGAAACATATGATAAAACTGAAATGTGGGAGATGGGCTCACCGGAAGACCGGCCGGGAAGTTACACATATATATACATATAAATACGCGTATATAACGCCATATGGTCATGGGTCAACGTACATGTCTCACGACCCAAACGGATGGGCCGCGACAGGTGCCCGAGTCCTACCTGTCGAACACCCTTAAGCATGTGACTAATGCATGAACATGAATAACTTCTACTGAATTACGAGCATAACATGTGTGAGGACAACCTTTCCAAAAGACATATATACATATATGTGTGAAATACGTAGCGTGAACCAACAAGGCTACTATATACATATCCAAAACTAGAAGCCGACAAGGCCACATACTACCAAACTATATATGACTGTCTACTGACCTCTAACAAAATATATTACTTTACAAGGACGGGACTGGGCCCCGTCATACCTATATATGTAAACAAACTTATCATACCAAAATCAAAGCAACTCCGGATCAAATGGAGTGCACCAACTCTCGCTGATCAAGGATTCTAAAAAGGGGGACCGTCAACTTGCCTACCTGCACCTGCAGTCATGAAATGCAGCATTCCCAGGGGAAATGGAAGTCAGCATGAATAATATACTGAGTATGTAAGGAACAAAAATCGGTACATAAAATACATAAATGGAACATGGAATAAAGAATTCCGTATGTAAGTGTACATAGCTTTGTAAATCCTGAAACATTTATAATGTCATGCACGTGCATATAAATTTCGTTTCATGCATAGGTATAGGTGTTCATAACATCATCAAGCCTATAAGGGCAGCACATCATGTCATCTCGGCCGCTGTTGGCAAAATCATCAACATATACCAGCTGATCATGTGGTGGTGTGTATATAACACCGTAACCTTTTCTCATATCCCATATATATATATATATATATATATATATATGTATTCTTACATATCAATACGCGTATATAATGCCATCTTGTCATGCGTCAATGTACATGTATAAATAAATGCAATGCATGAGAAGTACGTCAAAAAAATCTCTCAGAACGTCACAAGACCGTTATACCTCTGATTAATGTCATAAAATAAAATTTATCAACTTACGTATTTTATGAGACCCATGAACAAATGATAGAATAATAAGATATATGGGAAAGCAGGAATATAAGCATTTCTAGCATTTCTATGAATATAGTCATTTATGGAAGTTGTGCATTTACTTGTTTTGTTTGTATCGTATAGATCATGCCATAAAAGAAAAAAGGAATAGCCCTAACATACCTGAATCTATTTTCGTGAGAATGATTGAACCGTATTCCCTTTTAATTGCAAAATCTCACAACAGTGACATAATTCCAATGCCTACCAAGTTCTTAATCATGTGTTATTTGGTATTGGGGTATGAAAAGGTTATGGTTTCCTTCAATATGGTATAATGTGAGTTCATAGTAGAAAGAATAATAAACTTGAATCTATTGAAAACCTAAGAGATCAAATGAAGCAAAATGGTCACACGTCTCTTAAGTGTGTTTGAATGGGTGTGGGCCCATTTCTGTAACGACTCGACCTGTCGTTTTAAGAATTTAAGCTTCGTTCGGTGGCAAAAGGTCTTGAACAAATTCACATTGTGTATATCAACCTGCGTGCATGGTTGGATTCAGTTACCGGATGATTCTAAGTCAAATTGGAAGAAGGATTTTTAGTTTCGCAAGCTTAAGCGGTGGAATTTCACCGGAATTTTGACTATTTATGTAAACGGCTCCGAATAAGTCTTGGATTATGTCAACAGCTTCGTATGGTGATTTTTATCTTAGGCGTGCGTCCGGATTTGGTCCTGGAGGTCCGTGGAGCAATTTGAGGCAATTTGGTGAAAGTTGGAAAATTTGAAGTTTGGAAAATGGAGTAGTTTGACCATAGTTGACTTTTTGGGATATCGGGGTTGGGATGAGATTCCGAGAGTTGGAGCAATTCCGTTACGTGAATTGGGACTTCTCTGCAAAATTTGGCGTCATTTCGGGTTGAATTGATAGGTTTCGGCACGAGTTTAGAAGTTTGAAGATTTGAAAGTTCCTAAGTTTGATTATTGCTGCGATTCATAATTTCGTCGTGTCTTGATGTGATTTGAGACCTTAAGCGACTCCGTGTTAGGTTATATGTCTTTTTTCTGTGTTTAGACGTGGTCATAGGGGCCTCGGGTGTTTTTCGGGAGGGCTACGGGTCAATTCCTCCTATTTTTGAACTGTTGTTTTTCTGTTTCTGGTGTTCTGCTTCACGATCGCGAACAGCCTATCGCGATCGCGATGTGTTTTTTTTGACTACCTCAAAATCCTTCTTCGCGTTCGCGTTCGTGAAGCCTTGCATTTTTATTCTTCGCGTTCGCATCCCCTCCCCCGCATTTGCATAGTAGAAATTAGGGACTGGGGCCTGTTGGTTATTTCTTCTCCGCGTTCGCATCAAGTACCACGCGTTCGCGTAAGGTTCTGCCTTTTGTCACCACGTTCGCGCGTCTCCTCACGCGATCACAAAACACTGCCTACCCCCTTATACGCGATCGCATACGCCCTTCTGCGATCGCGTAGCTCATTTTTTTGGCAGAAGCTATTTTCCTTCTACACGATCGCATCCCTTCTCTTGTGACCGCGATGCACAAATGCCTGGGCAGGCATAATTTATTCCAAATCGATGGTTAGACCATTGTATTCATATCTTGACTTGGGGAGCTCGATTTTGAGCTATTATTTGAGGGTTCTTTTACACAAATCAATTAGGTAAGTGTTCTTCACCTAGAATCTAACATATTCCATGATTTAGTCTTTGTTTTTATCATTTAAATTGTTTTTTTGGTTGGGGAAAATGTTGGTTTTTGAAGAAAATTTCTAAAATGAAAAACCATGATTTTGAGGGACGATATGGTATCGGAAATTGGTAAATTTTGTATTGTTGATCTGATATTGGAATGGGCATTCGGATTTTATAAATTTTGTCGGGTTCCGAGGTGCGGGCCTAGGTGTTGACTTTTGGACCGATTTTTAGAATTTGTAAAAGATTGAAGCTTTTTTATCCGGAATAGTTCCTTACAAGTTTATGTGTGTTTTAAAGTTTTTCTAGTTGGTTTTGAGCCGTCCGTAGGCCATTTCGCCGAGAAGTCTATTTTAGAGTACCGAGTTGTCTTCCTTGAGGTAATTATCTTTCCTAACCTTGTGTGGGGGAAATACCCTTTAGGATTTGAGTCTTCTATGTTGACTGTAGTCCGTGTACGCGAGGTGATCAGTGTATACTCAGACTTATTTGTAGAAGTTTGACCTTTTAGGGTTCTTAGGTCCTTATATTCACCTTGTATGAAGTTGTTCTTGAAACACTTGAGTTCTTATTTGCTAGTTTCCCCTCTACATGCTTTGATTAGAGCTAATTGCTTTAGGATCCACCCGTACCGCCTACATGACTCTGATTTGACTTAACCAAAGGTTTTACCTCTCTATCATCATGATATATTTTTATAAACTGCCTATAATTAATTGAATTGTTGAACATCCCTCATAATTGCTCAACCTCATAAGGGGTTTAGATATCTTATATCTTAGTCGACTTATCCGTACTTGGAATTATTTGACTTGTGTTGTCTTCTTATTGTTGACTTGAATTTGTGGATTTGTTGCTTGTCTTGTTTTACCCTGGTCAAGTTGTTCTCTTTACACTTAGTATTCTTTACCGTGATTGTTCATTGTGAATGATGTTCTACTGTTTATTTGGGTATTGAAGTTCTTGTATTGATTTATTCATTGTACCTTGTGTCATTGTCATGGTTGCTCTGTATTTGATGTAGTGATGTACGAGTTTTCTGCCATGCTATAATTGTTGTCTTTGTTTGTTGCACTGCATATTTAAATTGGGGACTACAGACGTATTCTGGGAGATCCCCCCTTGTACTGCATATTTAAATTGGGGACTACAGACGTATTCTGGGAGATCCCCCATGTACTGCATATTTACTTTGGGACTACGGACGTATTCCGGGAGATCCCCCAGCACTGCATATTTAATTTCGGACTATGGATGTATTCCGGGAGATCCTCCAGTACTGCATATTGTTTTGGGACTACGGGCGTATTCCGAGAGATCCCCTGTATTTTGTGATAAATTCGGAACTACGGGACGGGATCCCGGTAGATTTTATCAAAGGAACTATGTTTGAAGGACATTCCCTTGCAAAAGAATATCTGAAAAATATTTATGTTAAATAAAACTATGTTGAAGGATATCCTTTTGGAAAAGAATATTTGAAAAATGCTTATGTTAAATAAAACTATGTTGAAGGATATCCCTTTGGAAAAGAATATTTGAAAAATGTTTGTGTTAAATAAAACTATGTTGAAGGATATCCCTTTGGAAAAGAATATTTGAAAAATGTTTGTGTTAAATAAAACTATGTTGAAGGATATCCCTTTGGAAAATATTATTTGGAAGATGTTCATATTGAAGGAAAACTATGTTTAAAGGACACTTTCTTTGGAAAAATATATTTGAAAAGCTTTTATCTTGAAGAAAACCATGTTTCAGAGGCATCTCTTGGGAAAATTATATTTCAAAAGAATTTGCCTTTAAAAAGGATATTAAATTAAATCTTTCAATATTGAAACTTGCGGGTGAAAGATTACACTCGAAGATTTTGACAATTTTAATGGTATTTGTGGGTAACGCCTGGTGTGGAGACTAATGCAGTGTTGAGTTACTACTTGTTCTTATTGTGTAGTGATTTTCTGTCACGACCCCAAAACCTAAACCGATCGTGGTGGAGCCTATCGTGGAACTAGGCTAGCCAATAATCACATGTTTACAGTTTCTTTCAAATTCCCAACCAATTTCAAGCATTTCATAAAATATACAGAGTTTACTAATACATTAGGCCAATAAACAGTGCAACCAACCCCAAAACCCGGAGCAAACATTTCATGAGCATCTAAGAGAGATAAGCCAAGGTATACTATTATAATACAAACCTCCGAATAAATAGCCAGATACGACAAGAAGGGAAACAGAGATGCTGCAGATGCAGAAAAGCTACCTCTATATCCCGCACTCCGGCTCCGCACTAAATAGATAACCAATGCTCGGTATCTGCACCTGAATCAGCACACAGGGGTGCAGGGAGTAATGTGAGTACGCCAACTCAGTATTCATAAAAATAAATCAAGTTTAAGAGGCAAGAAAACACATAAAAATCAATGTCATCAATTCACAATATGCACAACCTTTCTTCCCAACAATGTAAACATAGATATATGAAATCATCATGCATTAAAACCAACTTCAGAAAAAAACATCCTTTGGAAAAAATATATTTTCTACAACTTCAAACCGAAAGATTTAGTATGAAATGAAGTGAATCATTAAGAGGCCCCTTGGGTAAACATATTTCATAAATTCAGAGTGAAAGTGGTAAATCATAAGTAGCCCCTTGGGCAAAAACATGCATCATAATCAGCCCCTAGGGCATGCCTCACAGTCACTCATAATCAGCCCCTCGGGCATACCTCACCATCACTCATAATCAGCCTCTTGGGCATACCTCACAATCACTCATGCCTCCCAATCACTCGTCAATCGGGACTCCGCTCTCGGTGTGCTCATTGGGTGTGTGTGCATACTCGGGAGGGGCTCCTTCAGCCCAAGCGCTAATATCAAGCCACCTCGTGGCGTATAATATCCTCACAATCAGGCCCTCGGCCTCACTCAGCAGAACCTCTCAAAAGCCCCTCGGGCGAGTCAGTAAAACAGGTAACTCGACCCAAAACATCATTTTTAAATATCAAAGTAGTGTAAATCAGGCTGAGTTTCGAAAACAGTAAGCACAATGTGACTGAGTGAAATCATCCATAAATAGCGAGGAAAACAACTTGTAAAAAGCCCCCAAGGGGTCTAAACAGATAGGCACGAGGCCCCAAACACGGCTTATAGCCCAAATATTGCAACAATCATTAGAACATAATTTACATTAAGGTTTTGAGTAAATATGTAACTCAATAGTTCCCGCAGAGAGGACCAAGTCCAATCCAAATATCAGTGCGTGCCACATACTCGTCATCCGACATGTGCGCCATTCTAAAATAAGTGAGAAATATGTAGTCCAGGATTTCATAACCTCAAGAAAAGACTTATAACTATTACTTACCTGTACCGGGCCATAAAACTAGTACGCTATACTCTTGCCGCTCAAATTGGCTCTCGATTACTCCAAATCTAGCCAAAACCAGTTTAACATCATTAATACATACTAAAGGAACACAACCCAATCGAAAACTATCGAACTATACAAGAATCTCGAAATTCGGCCAAAATCGAGCCCTGCGCCCATGTCTCGAAATTCGATAAATTTTACATCTAGAAACCTCGACCTCCCACGATTCTATACATAACAAAAACACCACAATAAGACCACAATTGTCTACCCAAATTGCCAAATGAATTTTCCAATCCTCCACCCATTCTTCCCAACCTTTACCTACTTTAATCCTTCAATTTACAAGCCTAATCCGAACAAAATAGCATAGAAACGACTTTAATAACCCGGGAACTTACCTCCAATGAAGACCCACAAATTCTTTCTTCAAATTGCCTTCAAAAGAGCTCCAACCGCATGCAAAAATGCTGAAATGAATACAATTTCGCGGAGGCCTCTTTTATATTATTCTGCGACCAGTTCTCTGCACTTTTACAATTTCGCGGAGGCCACTTTTATATTCTTACGCAATCCCACTAACGGACCAAATTATCGCACCTGCGGCCACTTCTCTGCACCTACAGCTTCGCAGGTGCGGCCAACGGTTCGCACCTGCGGATTTCCCTTGCCTAGCCTCTTTTCGCACCTGCGACGTCAAACCTGTGGCTACCCATCCACAGGTGCGGCCAACACCAGAAACTTACACCACCAGCCATTTGCTGCAATTTTTCCAAGTTCAAGCCTTCTACGCCGAAACAAACCGAAATACCTCTGATCAATCTCGAGCCCCTCGAGGCCCCAACCAAACATACGAACACACCCCATAGCATTATTGAAACTTAGTCGAGCCTTTGAAACACCAAAAACAACATGAAAACACCAAAATTACATCAAATTCAAGCCTATGAACTTTGAAACATCAAACTTTCGCCAACTACGCCGAAACCAACCGAAATACCTCTGATTGACCTGAAATTTTGCACACATACTAAAAATGACATTACGAACATGTTCTAACATCCGGAATCCCCTTCTGACCCCAATTTCATATTTTCCATTGCCGACCAGAAATCGCCAAAATCTAACTTTCACCAATTCAAGCCTAATTCTACACCGGACAATAAAAATTCATTCCGAACACACTCCTAAGTCCCAAATCACCAAACGCAGCTATCCGAGCCATAAAATCCGCATTCTGAGGTCGTTCATCAATAAGTCAACTCTCAGTTGACTTTCTCAACTTTTAGGCTACTTTAAGAGACTAAATACCTCAATTCTCACCATGACCACTGCGAACCCAAACCAACTGACCCAACACAACAAAAACAGGCTAGCCATATATGAAAAATGCATAAATGGGGGAAACAGGGTAAATCTCACGGAACAACCGGTCGGGTCGTTACATTTCTGGACTTGGGCTATGTTCCCGTCCATCCTTTTGTGTACTATTGTGATGTTCCGTCGTTAATGTTGTATTTCCTTCCACATTGTAGTTGTTATGTTGTTAACTATATTGTGTAGTCATTATATAGGAGTCATGCCCTGTCATTCCTATATTTATGCATGTTAATTTATTATACTAGGGGTGTCTTGACTAGTCCTCGTCACTACTTCAAAGGTTAGTCTTGATACTTACTGGGCACCGCTGTGGTATGCTCATTCTACACTTCTGCACATTTTTGTGCAGATCCAGATATTGATTGTTAATAGCTGTGAGGATTCTTGCTAAGGAGACTCAAGGTAAAACACTCATCGCATTCGCAGGCTTCGGAGTCACCTTCCTATTCTGTATTTACAATGTTTTTTATTATTTCCAAACAATTGTATTTAGAAGTTGTAGTAAACGTTATTGAGCTTATGACTTGTACTACCGGGTTTTGGGAATATGCATTGTATAAAGAATTCTTTATTTCAAAAGACTATTAGATTTTTATTTATTATTGTTGCTATTCCATGAATATTAGGCTTACCTAGTCCTTAAGACTAGATGTCATCACGATACACAACGTAGAGAAATTTTGGTCGTGACAATTTCATGTGGTGACTAAAAAACTTTAATTTTCCAAAATATGACATCTTGCTAGACTTTTAAGAGTCATCTTAATTTTAAGGGGGGGGGGGAGGGGGGGCTGCCACATTATTGTCCTCTTAGGCTTTATCCCAAAGCCTTAATTACCCACTAATGACTTATTTAACTAATTAATCCCCTATTAACAAATAATAAACATATTACCCATATAATTAAGAATTATCTCAACTTACTTAAAATACTACTCACTTTCAATACACACATATCCTGCTATCGTGGTAGTGGGGTAGCTTATATAGCATTAGTCCATAAATGCCGTGTATTGTAGCTTGGATCATATTTTATTCCAAATCGACGACCTTCAACGAAACTTTAACGTACGAAATGCGGGATATAACATCATTTCCCCCCTTAAAAACATTTGTCCTCGAATTTTTAACTCCCCGAGATCTATATAAATTTCGACAGATTCGCCTTTGTAGCAGTACTATTATCAACCCTTCCTGTATAGAACACAATAAATATAATGCCTTACACGACCAATGACAATTATTTAACACAAGAGTCCATACTCGTACCTTAAGGCTGTGATGTCATAGTCATATCCTTCTTTGATAGAGGAAATAAGTGAGGATATCTAGACTTCATGTCTTCCTCGGCCTCCCAAGTCATTTATTCCACATTGTGATTTCTCCAAAGTACTTTCACCGAAGCTATGTCTGGGACTTTCTTCATATGATAGTTACTCTGTGACCTGAACGTCGTAAACTGACACGATTCTAGAAGGATCTCCGATATATTTACGAAGCATAGACACATGAAAGACAGGATGTACGGACTCCAAGTTCAAAGGAAAATCTAACTAATATGTGACTTGGCCTACCTTCCGTACGATCCTATATGGTCCAATGTACCGAGGGATAAGTTTTCCTTTCTTACAGAACCTCATAACACCTTTTATCGGTGACACCTTTAGGAATACCCAGTCGTCAACCTGAAACTCCAAGTTTTGTCGTCCATTATCCGCATAACACTTCTAGCGACGTTGAGCTGCTAATAGTCTTTCCTGTATAAGCTTAATTTTCTCAATTTCCTGTTGTACCAATTCTTGTCCTACTAACATAGTTTCCCCAACATTGAACCACCCTACAAGAGACCTACACTTCCATCCGTAAAGAGATTTGTATGGAGCCATCTGAATACTGGAAGAAGCTATTATTATATATGAACTCATTAAGAGGCAGATGATCATCCCAGCTCCTCCTGAACTCTATTACACAAGTCCATAACATATCATCAAATGTCTGAATAGTATGCTCAACTTGTCCATATGTCTGGGGATGAAATGAGGTACTAAGACTTACTTGAGTCCCCAATCTTTTTTTGAAAGGACCTCAAGAAATTAGTTGTTACTGAGGTCCTCTATCCGAGGTAATAGATATAGGGACACCATGAAGTCCTACTATCTCCTTAATGTAAAGCCTTGCATAATCCTATGTAGAATATGTAGTCATAACAAACAGAAAATGGGCTAATTTTGTAAGTCCACCAACAATTACCCATATAGAATCGAACTTACGCTGGGTACGAGGTAAACCTAAGATGAAATCCATATTGATTACTTCCCACTTCCAAGTCGGAATCTCTATAGCCTGCAATAATCCACCAGGTTTTTGTTGTTCAATCTTAACCTGCTGACAGTTAGGGCACTGGGAAACAAACTCCACTATATCCTTTTCATTTTGTCCCACTAATATACTTCCTTGATATCATGATACATCTTCGTTGCTCCTGAGGACCCCATCTTCTGTAACCTCAAATGGTTTCTTCTCCTTTCGAGGGGTTGTATCCCTATAATAAGCTAACATAGGATCCTCGTATTGGCGTTCCTTCACTTTAGTTACTAAAAATGATGTTTCGGTGTCCTAAATAGTAATTTTGATATCACTTGAATTAAATAATCGAACTCCATGACTAGTTAGCTGATGAATCTCATGGGATATTCCCCTCTTATCTGACTGTAAATATGACATGCTACCCATTGATCTACGGCTGAGGGCGTCGACTACTATATGCGTCTCCCCGGATGGTACAAAATATCAACATCATAATATTTAAGTAGCTCGAACCATATCCTTTGACTTAAATTCAATTCATTTTGTTTGAAGATATACCAGAGGCTCTTATGATTCATATAAATATCAAAAGGAACGCCATACAAGTAGTGCCTCCACATCTTTAGCACATTAAGAACCTTTGTCGGTGTCATGGGTCTAGGTCAAATCTTTACTGCCTCAATCATATATGCATTAACCGAAATACCTTCACTTGAAATTATATGCCGAAGAAAAGCTACATAATTCACATTTAGAGAATTTTGTATACTACTTCCCTTTTTGTAGAACGCTTAGCACAATAGGCAAATGACCTGCGTGCTCACTCTCTTAACGAGAGTACACACATATATCATCAAATAATACAATCATGAATAGATCTATAAAGGGTCTAAACACTCGGTTTATCAAGTCCATGAATACTACTGGAGCATTAGTCAAACTCAATGACATAACATGAAACTCAAGGTGCTCATATCTGGTCATGGATGTTGTCTTCGAGATATCTTTCTCCTTAACCCTTACTTGATGGTACCAGGAACTCACGTATGTCTTCGAGAAATACTTGGAATCTTGCAACTGTTCAAATAAATCATGAACCCTCGGGAACTTATTCTTGATCGTCACCTTATTCAATTGTGTATAATCGATACACATCCGCAAGGAACCATCTTTCTTCTTCATAAAAAACACAGGTACTCCCCATTGTGATGTACTAGGTCTGATAAGTACTTTTTCAAGTAAGTCCCTTGGTTGTTCCTTCAACTCTCTCAGCTCTGAAGGTGCCATTCGATAGAGAGGAATATATATTAATTGAATACGTGGTAATAGGTCAATTGCAAACTCAACCTCTCACTCTAGCGGGAGAACTAAAAGCTTACAGGAAAAAAACAAACATCGGGAAGCTCAGTAACCACAGGGATAGATTGAATGGTTAGTTAATCTACCTTCATATCCTTTACCCGAACTAAGTGATAAATTTAATCCCTTCTGATCATTTTCCTTGCCTTCAGATAGGAAATTAATTTACCTCTCTGCAATGTCGTATTACCTTTCCACTCCGAAAACAGGTGTCATGACCCAAAATCCCTAAGGTCGTGATGGCGCCGAATATCATTGTCAGGCAAGCCGAATCATTAATTAATTGAAATAAATTTCCGGTTTTAAAATTTATGAAAGCAAACATTTTTCTTTCACTTTATTACATATTAACCAAATAAAAATATATTAAGAAAAACAATGGTTTAAAGATTATACTTAAGCAAATATATCCCAACACATCCAAGAACCCGGTGTCACAAGTACATGAGCAATTTCTAAGAATTTATACAATCATTACAAAGCCTGTCCAAAATGCAACTGGACAAGGAAATTTAAAATGAAATAAACACAGTAAGAGGGAGACTCTGTCAGCTGTGGATCGCCTCCGGATGATGCAGCTCGCCTAAGTCTCCGAATCCTCCACATTGCTATGAAAGTACATGTTCAATAAAATGCACAACAAGTGTATCGTGAGTACAAAAACAACGTGTACTCAGTAAGTCGCCCGCCTAACCTCAGAGAGGTAGTGACGAGAGGTCAAATTAGACACTTGCTGAAGGTAAATTTAGAATATTTAAGTATGACACTAAGCATGGTTACCATAGGCAATTTAGTAAAATCAAGAATAAGTATTTTCAACTTCGTTCATGGTTAACACTTTACATATTCGTCATATTAATAAAAATAAATCAACATGGGTGATTTACTCAAATAACAATAATTGACGGGAAGTAACAACTTCTTTAAAAATCTTTTTAATAACTTTAAATCTCTGTCATTTCAATTGATAACTTAATATTTCAGGACAGTAATCAGGAAAATCATAGCAACTACGCAGTAAATATCATGCGCAAGCAATGTCGAGGGTCGAACGGCACGGACAAACAATAATACAGGGTGCACTGTCGAAGGGTCAAATGACTCGAACCATAGATGCATCTATCTGCCCCGCTCGCAAATCGATCATGCGACGCAGTTAGAAATAATAAGGCTAGCCTGCTCGCGAATCATACCTGCGACTCAGGTGCTCATATGAATAAACACAAATAAAGGGTCATCCTGCTCGCGAATCATAGATGCGACTCAGGAACCCAAAGTTACACATATCCACCTAATAAATCCGTATTTTTTTCAAGAAAGCAGTTTTTCTCAGGAAAGTGGTAAAAATACTTCTTAAAGGAACATGAAATATATTTTTTAAATCTCTTTTTTGAAACTCATTTGTCAAGTCTTATGATATTCAATAATACAACCCTACCAGGTACACAATTATCCACAGAGGAAATCAATTCTCTTTCTAGATGATTAGGAAAATGGACTCTAGTCTTCTTTAGATATTCAATTACGATTTCGATTATATTAGCAGTTTAATATTACAGGCAGGATTACAGGTACAACACGTAAGGCATGATATTGGGTCCTAGACTACCCGGACATGGCATAATAGTAGCTACGCACGGACTCCTGTCACCTCGTGCGTACGTAGCCCTCGAAGATAATAGCATGTACTGAATTAATTCACCTAGGGGATGATTCGCCTTCACAAAGTTAGAAAGGAGACTTACCTCGCTTTGAGCTTCCATAACCAGCCTCCAAGCCCTTCCGATGACTCCAAACAGACGCACAACGCCCCGAACTATCCAAACAACGACAACCCAATGAAAGATACTCGAATATTTGCAACAATTCAAAATTATATAATTTCCCAACCCCGCTTAGTGAAATGACCAAAATGCCCTCGGACCCACGTGCCCCGAATCGGAAATTTCTCGATGATATATTCTACCCATAGCCTTACTAACTCAAATAGGCAATTTACTCAAATATTCATGCTTAAATCGTGGCTAAGAATCCAATTTTCCATTTTCTAGGTTTATTCAATATTTCCCAAATTACTATCAATTTCCATGCCTAATCCATGCATATAATCTTGTATTTAACTTAGAGGCATGAAGGAGTTACTTACCTTGACATTGCATGAATGAATCCTCTCTTGAAGCTCTCCTAAAATCGCCTAAGCCATGAGAAAAACGAGAAAAATGAACCAAGATCCTTGTTTTAAAACATCCTCTCCAGGCGGATTTCTGCACCTGCGGTCCTACCTCCGCACATGCGCTCCTGCAGGTGCGACCAATCTCCCGCACCTGCGGCTTCCTCAACTCCAGGCCAAAATCGCACCTGCGCCCATTGTAAGCCGCAGGTGCGGAAATTCCATCGCACCTGCGGTCCAAGCCAAGCCTGCCCACCCTCGCACCTACGGCGCCAAAGCCGCACCTGCGGCCATATCCTCGCCGGTGCAGATCATACCAGATGACAGCAATTCCACCATTCTTCAACTCCCAACTTGATCTGTTAACCAGCCGGAATCCACTCGAGGCCCCGGGGACTCCGTCCAATCATACCAACCTGTTCTAAAACATAATGCAGACTTGCTCGAGGCCTCAAATCACATCAAACAACATCGAAACCACGAAAGGCACTCAAATCCCAACTTTATGAACTTAGAATTTTCCAACTTCTACATCTGATGCCGAAACTTATCAAATCACGCCCGATTGACACCAAATTTTGCGCACAAGTCATACTCAACATTACGGACCTGCTCCAACTTCCGGAATCGCATTCCGACCTCAATATCGAAACTTGTACTTCCGGTCAGATTTCTCAAATACCTTCAAATTTGTATCTTCAGCCAAATGACTTCCAAATGACTTACGGAAATCCAAATTGTCTTCTGATCGCGCTCCCAACTCCAGAATCATCATACGAAGCTTTTCCCATACTCGGAATCCCAAACGGACGTCAAAAACTCTGAAATGCACTTCAAGCCCAAATTTATGAAATTCTTCTAAAATGCTAACTTCCATAATATACGCCGAAACGCTTGCGGGTTATCCAAACCCCTATCCAGACATACGCCCAAGTCTGAAATCATCATACGGAACTGTAGGAACCTTCAAATCCTTATTTGGAGGTCGTTTACTCAAAATTCCAATCTTAGTTGATTCTTCCAACTTAAGGCTTCTAAAATGAGAATTTTCTTTCCAAATCAACTCTAGACTTCCCGAAATTCAATTCCCACCACACCTACAAAAGTCATAACACCTGAAACAAAGATGCTCATGGCCTCAAACCGCTGAACGACGCACTAGAGCCCAAAACTACAGGTCGGCTCGTTACATTCTCCCCCACTTAAACCGAAGTTCGTCCTCGAACGTGCTGAGAACTGCTCTGGAGCTACCTGAAATCACTGTTTAACACCCCAACCACCTGCCCGTGCTACCACAACCCAGTTGAGTACATTTAGCTTGATCAAATCTGATGATTTATTCTTTTATCCATATAATAAGCTCAGAACCTAGTTCCAATACGTGAACGTTTCTCTGTCAGGCCTAGTTCCAATATATAAACACCGCATCAACTACCACATGACATACCAGAACATGACTACATGCCTCAATTAGCACCATGCACCGTATAACTCATCATCTGACCACTATGGCGCTCCCTGAATCTTAATAGCCAAAATTTGACGAATCTGGTTCTCCCGATGCACCTCATAACAAATATACATACATCCTGCTATAATGCTGACGATACCACCACAACGGAGGAGATGTGCAGAAATTCATACCCAACTGCAGAGTTAACAAAGCATTGAATGGCTCATCTTGACTTGAATCAACACCTCATTATGAGCACGAATAATGGTATTTGTTTCTTTAATATACACTTCACATAACCATATCACACTGATCCTTGATCCGACAATCCCGTCTCACCCAGTGTGAACTACTATGACAACAAATCACCCCAATATGACCAACAATCTCACATTATACCACATCAAGCAAATAGGCCATAACTCGAACATGATAATAAGAAATGACTCAGGAAAGGACTATTCAACTCACGCAACTAATATGAATTCTTATAGGAAAATAGGAAATAAAATATAAGAAAAACAAATACATATTAACCATTCTCATCATCACACTGTTGCGGCGTGCAACCCGATCCAAATAACATACCCGTGGAGACGTGCCACCCGATCCGCACATAAAATTTACATAAGAAGATATATACACGAAGTTGATTTGCTCACTATTACAAATTACTGAATATCGATCACAAGCACGCTAAGTGCATAATACCATCCTGGGGAGACTGATAAAGCCTTAGGCTACATAACTCAAGCACAACTGAGGTGCGATATATACATATACGTTCTGGATCTCAAGAGATATCCTGCTCCTATAACATCCCCACTACGCAGGACCTCAAAACATAGGAAATTACCAAGCCGTTTCACAACTGACATGGCACGATCATAATAACACATGAATTTGACGAAGACGGAACAAAATCCGCTGTTCTAATACCTTTCCATGAAAAAGGGCTCTACTTAAATTAATATGCCTGGCCCGTACGGAGCCCATAATCATATTTAAATCCATCCACAAACATCGGGTCTACCTTGCTCGCACCAACTACACTAATAGCTTTTACCTGGGTCAATATTAACCCACTTTCTCTCATAATATGCAAGAACAACCATCAAAGCCGGGACAACACCCCACAATCCACAACCAAATGAACTGAACGCCTGTCGGGCATAACTTCTCAAATACACAACATTGCACTTCTTTATACTCAGTCCAAATCTTCAATCCATCAAGTGACTACATGTCACACTTTATAGAATCTTTTCGCGGTCATGCTTCCACGACCTTCCACACAAGGCAGCGAGTCTGGATATCCACCACTGGCTATACTACGCTGTAAGACAAATCAAGAACCCATAACTAGGGCACAGAGCCTCTTCCACCGAATATCTATCTCAGGTGACACTATGACACTGAAGGTAACACCAGCTTACTCTGAAATTTCGAATCACTCTTTCTCGCTCTTCCGAGCTCATGACATTCTTATTAACACCGAACCGCAATCTCGATTCTTACTCCCAGTTACATACTGCTTGCCGCACCTAACATGCCACTATGAGGTAACGCAAGAATTCCACCATAACTTCTTGACCACCAATAGGGTGAACACTTAATCACATAGAAACCTTTTACTTAACTCAATTCAAGAGTACCATCTCAACACACGAGTGAATTCCAGCAATCACCCAACATGCAAATCCTTAAGTAGTAGTCTATGCCACCATAACCCTTCTGGGGTCCACCTACACCTGACAGGCCATAGCACTCAAAGGCTCCCACATGAAATCCGTTACGACGGCCGACAAGTCCCACACACACCGGCACAAACCATATGCATAACTTAATTACATCAAAAGAACTGATCACTGCCACAAACATGCCATTTCAACCATGGCTAATCAATCTATTTTCTTTTAATCATCTTCAATTTGCCTCAGGAATAATAGCAACTTTCTTCCGCTCACAGAAAGCTCAATCCTCACTAATCCCGAGTGGCCTTGATTCACGAGACTATGCTGCCTAAATCCCACAACCCGTCGCATAAATTACTCTGCAAAAGCTCGATTCTCGATCATACTGCTACCTGAAACCCTTAATCACTGCATCCTTAACTTTTGAACTCACTAGGACCGCTATTGAGAGTCACCCACTCTGACTTGCCCCGAATACAATCAACTCCAAGGCTTTTCTAGCACATGAACACCCCTTTTAAAGAAACACACGATCGAGTCACTACCCTAACAACTCACCTATCCCTTAAGCAAGATTTTGAATCTTCCAAAGCCTAACACTGGCCTGATAGGGCAACTTTTTCACATATTCATCAAATCCCATGCACAATTACACTTTTACTCCTTTCCCTTAGCTGTAATAACTTGCTAACAGGCCGACAATCTGCAACCCCATGATAACATAATTCTGCAACCCACCTGTAGATGGTGGGACACCCCCACTTAGCCCGAAGCTACCCCTTGCACCACCCTAGACCCTGCTGAGATCCTTTCTCCTTTGATAACACGATCTATCTCAACCAATCCGTCCAATGCTTCCAAATTATCTTGCCATCAATCCCTAAATACTCAAACTATCTAGCATCATGCACACATTCCGCCTACTACCGAATAGCCAATAGAACCCCTCACCGAGACCTGCCAACCCCGCCATCACTAACCTATTCACATAAGATAACCCACCCGTGGAAATCACCCGCGGACACCTTCCAACGACGCTGAAATGCACGCTCTGTATGACATCAATACCCCATCCTACGCCCTGCTTCATTTACCAACTTTATTAGTCCGTCCGCTCCTCGTGGACATCCATTAAATGCGCGATAATATCTTCAAATCCCAAGCTATGCTGCAGCTCCCCCACTTTGCGACTGCTCGACTTTCGCTTCTTACACATGGACTCCTCGAGATGGAACCACCGCCTAGCCTCATTTCAGGATCATTCTCTGTAGCTCTCAAACCAGCAAATCACCACGACATCACACTCTCCGAAGATCATCTTTCTGTAGCTTCCTTCATTATCAACACTTATCTGGTACTGAACCACCACACCTCACGGTCTCTACCAACCGCATTCGTCAATACTTTTTCCCAATACTCAGACCCCATGCAAACGAAAAAAACCATAGCACCGCAACACTTAACACATTCCATTCGACCAATGAAGACGACTTCACGTCAAAGGTGCATATCTCACCTTACTTGAAGACACCAAGTCTTACTACTTATCAACCCCAACCGGACCATTCATAATCCAAATGCCTTTCCTCCGTCGGAATTAAAATACAGAAATCTCAAAATCACAGTCTGAGAAGACCTCCCTTCAAAACATTCATCACCCCCAACATATGGGCAAGCATTCTATCCTCATATCAACATCACACGATAACCAATCGCAAGAATCATCACTACCTGAGCATAGCCTTAAGGCACCCAGAAAAACGGCTACTGAGCTGAAACAACATATGATTCTCTTGCAGGGCCATAACAATAGCCCTAACCAATTATACATGGAAACATCTCGAATTACATCCGTAGTACTATTTCAATTCCTCAAATTCTTGATTCATAGCAAGCGCCCGCGACGCATAAGATTGAGTAGGAATAAACATAGGCATAAACCTCAAAGGAATCAAATCGCACGATGAGGAATCAAGAAGGGAAGTACTCCTAACAGTCTTGTAGCCTCTCGAAGATAAGTACAAACATCTCCGTACCGATCCGCAAGACTCTACTAGACTTGCTCATGACTCATGAGACCTACGAGAACCTAGTGCTCTGATACCATGTTGTCACGACCCAAAATTCCTAATATCATGATGGCGCCGGACATCATTGTCAGGCAAGCCAAATTATTAATTAATTGAAATAAATTTCTGCTTTTAACATTTATGAAAAAAAATATTTTTTCTTTCACTTTATTACATATTAACCAAATAAAAATCTGCTAAGAAAATCAATGGTTTAAGGATTACACTTAAGCAAATATATACCAACACATCCCAGAACCCGGTGTCACAAGTACATGAGCAATTTCTAAGAATTTATACAATCAAAATAAAGCCTGTCCGAAATACAACTGGACAAGGAAATCTAAAATGAAATAAATACAGTACGAGGGAGACTCTGTCAGCTGCGGATCGCCTCCGGATGATGCAGCTCGCCTAAGTCTCTGAATCCTCCACATTGCTATGAAAGTACCTGTGCAATAAAATGCACAACAAGTGTACCATGAGTACAAAAATAATGTGTGCTCGGTAAGTCGCCTGCCTAACCTCAGAGAGGTAGTGACGAGAGGTCAAATTAGACACTTGCTAAAGGTCAATTTAGAATATTTAAGTATGACACTAAGCATTGTTACCATAGGCAATTTACTAAAATCAGGAATAAGTATTCTCAACTCCGTTCACGTTTAACACTTTACATCTTCTTCATATTAATAACAATTAATAAACATGGGTGATTTACTCAAATAACAATAATCAACGGGAAGTAACAACTTCTTCAAAAATCGTTTTAATAACTTTAAATCTCTGTCATTTCAATGGATAAATTAATATTTCAGGCCAGTAATTAGGCAAATCATAGCAACTACACAGTAAATATCATGCGCAAGCAATTTTGAGGGTCGAACGGCGCGGACCAAAAATAATAAATTGTGCATTGTCGAAGAGTTGAACGACTCGAACCATAGATGCATCTATCTTCCCCGCTCGCGAATCGATCATGCGAAGCGGTTAAAAATAATAAGGCTAGCCTGCTCGCGAATAATACCTGCGACTTAGGTGCTCATATGAATACACACAAATACAGGGTCATCCTTCTCGCGAATCATACATGTGACTCATGCACCCAAAGTTACACATATCCATGTAATAAATCCGTATTTTTTTCAAGAAAGTAGTTTTTCTCAGGAAAGTGGTAAAAATCCTTCTTAAAGGAACATGAAATATAGTTTTTAAATCATTGTTCTCAAAATCATTTGTCAAGTCTAATGATATTCCATAATACAACCCTACCAGGTACACAATTATCCACAGAGGAAATCAATTCTCTTTCTATATGATTAGGAAAATGGACTCTAGTCTTCTTTAGATATTCAATTACGATTTCGATTGTATTAGTAGTTTAATATTACAGGCAGGATTACAGGTACAACACGTAAGGTATTCTAGTGGGTCCTAGACTACCCGGATATGGCGTAATAGTAGCTACGCACGGACTCCCGTCACCTGGTGCTTATGTAGCCCCCGAAGATAATAGCATGTACTGAATTAATTAACCTAAGGGGACGATTCCCCCTCACAACCCCACTTAGTGAAATGAAAAAAATTCCTTCGTGCCCAAGCGCTCGGAATCTGAAATTTCTCGAAGGTATATTCTACCCATAGTCTTACTAACTCAAATATACAATTTACTCAAATATTCATGCTCAATTCGTGGCTAAGAATCCAATTTTCCATTTTCTAGGTTTCTTTAATATTTCCCCAATTCCTATAAATTTCCGTGCCTAATCCATGCATATAATCTTGTATTTAACTTAGAGGCATGAAGGAGTTACTTACCTTGACATTGCATGAAGGAATCCTCTCTTGAAGCTCTCCTAAAATCGCCTAAGCCATGAGAAAAATGAAACAAGATCCTTGTTTTAAAACATTCTTCCCATGCCGATTTCCGCACCTGCGGTGCTACTTCCACACCTGCACTCCCGTAGGTGCGACCAATCTCACGCACCTGCGGCTTCCTCAACTCCAACCCAAAATCTCACCTGCACCCCTTTGTCCACACCTGCGGCTTCGCAAGTGCGGAAATTCCATCGCACCTGCGATCCCAACCAAGTCTGCCCACTTTCGTACCTACGGCGCCAAAGTCGCCCCTGCGGCTAAATCCTCGTCGGTGCGGATCACACCAGATGATAGCAATTCCAGCCTTCTTCAACTCCCAACTTGATCCATTAACCACCCGGAATCAACCCGAGCCCCCCGGGACCCCGTCCAATCATACCGGCCTGTTCCAAAATATAATGCGGACTTGCTCGCGGCCTCAAATCACATCAAACAAGATCGAAACCACGAACCGCACTCAGATCCCAACTTTATGAACTTAGAATTTTCCAACTTCAACATCCGATGCCGAGACCTATCAAATCACGCCCGATTGACCCCAAATTTTTCGCACAAGTCATATTCAACTTCCGGAATCGCATTCTGACCTTGATATCAAAACTTTCACTTCCGGTCAAATTTCTTAAATACCTTCAAATTTCTATCTTTTGCCAAATGAATTCAAATGACGTACAAACATCCAAATTCACTTCCGATTGCGCTCCCAACTCCAGAATCATCATACGAAGTTGTTCCTAGACTCGGAATCTCAAACGGACATCAAAAACTCTGAAATGCACTTCATACCCAAATTTATGAAATTCTTCAACAAATGCTAAATTCCGTAATATACGCCGAAACGTTCCCGGGTTGTCCAAAACCCGACCCGGGCATACGCCCAGGTCCGAAATTATCATACAGACCTGCAGGAATCTTCAAATCTTGATTCGGAAGTCGTTTACTCAAAATTCCAATATTAGTTGATTCTTCCATCTTAAGGCTTCTAAAATAAAAATTATCTTTCCAAATAAACTCTAAGCTTTCCGAAATTCAATTCCGACCACACCTAAAATAAGAATTTTTTCCATTTTTTCATCTGTGAATTGTTAATCAACCCTCACATTCCTCTCCCCACGAGCAGAACACCAGAGATGCACAACACGTGGGGCAGGACCTGAACTGTGGTGGTGCTCTTCTACACCTTCTTCTACATAGTCTCCGTAACTTCTAGAATTGAAAAAGGAAGCTTTTCCAAGCCCGAACAAGATCAAAAGAACTGATCTCTTTCTAGAATAACAAAATAGTTATCTACTAGCCATGTTTTCTTTCTGTGATAATGCCGTAGCGTAGGACTCCAAGAATTTGGAAGCTGAACATGCTCAAAAGATTTTGATTTGTAGTAGAAGTAATTACGAAGTCTTGATTGCCCCAGATAGACGACAAATAAAACCTCCTATCTCATGACGTTTACCAGTATTATTAAAAGAAAGACTTTCGAACTCTTTACCTACAAAAAAGGCTTGGAAGTTTACAATTCCTTTCAATATGTTCATCCCTAAAAAGTAGGTGTACTTCTTCTTCCCATATGCTACCTATTAGAATTAAACTAATCTCGAGATCCAGAAACCTACCTATATGCCTAGCCTTAAGCAAAAGAACTCTCATTAGCCCTACCATAAAAACTATTACCTCGACTTGGATTGAAAGGAAGAATTTAGGACTTTGGGACTTAGCCCTTAACCCAAGAGACAAACTTGCTTAATGAAATTCTGTATGACTGGCTGACAATTTTGAGCTATGCAAAATAGGTTGTTTTCTTTTTATTTTGTCTTCAAAATCCATTTTTTGTCTTAGATTTCTGAAACAAAATAAATAGTAAATAACTGATTAAACAATGAAAACAAAAAAAATTTGAACTGTATTCCTTAATTGCCTTGCTTACTCACTCAGCTCTATATACTTATATATTAGTTAGCTCGTTCACTTTCATAGTGCTACCTGCTCGAACTATTACTACTAGCTAAACAACCCTATCTTTATGTTTAAACGCGGGTAAACACAACCAAAGCAAAGGGAGGA
This sequence comes from Nicotiana paniculata, assembly GCA_005239505.1. Classification (NCBI taxonomy): domain Eukaryota; kingdom Viridiplantae; phylum Streptophyta; class Magnoliopsida; order Solanales; family Solanaceae; genus Nicotiana; species Nicotiana paniculata. Next base: position 22,883 of record ML316553.1, on the reverse strand, counting down.
AAGATCTATAAGGAAGATTGATTCACTCGCTTTCGAGAACTAAGATTTACAGCTTATTCTCCGTTCGGAGAATCTTCTTCCAGGGCCTTGCGGATAGGGATAATGAGTCGGTTGGCTGTTAGAGTATAGCCTCTTCTCTTCGTACTATTACGAATATGAAAATAATGGTCAAAATCTGATTCAATTGTCAACTGCTCCTATCGGTAATAGGATTGACTACCGATTCCGAAGCGACTCGAATACCCTGTTAGCAATAGCACCCGTAAACACAAAGAAGGGTAAAAAGAAAAAACAATACAAGACAAATTTCCTTAAAAACCTCTGCATTATTTAAAATATCCTAAATAGTTCCTGTAGGTTGAGCCCCCTTTTCAATGAAATATAAAATAGCAGGACGTACGAGGAGAAAGCTTCCTATACGTTTTTAACTCGCGTAACTAATTTAGAAATTTTTTTATATACATAGGGGTCGACAAGCCCGTAGACACGTCATACCCAAAACTATAAACATGATACTATATGCAAAACTTCTAAGAAAACATAACCATAATATATTTAAGTCGGGACAGGGCTCCCTACATCCTCAAAACAACCTAACATATTTAGAACCCTGACTTGGTAATACTCCAAGAAGAAGTGGAGCTCAACAACCAAAAGCTGACATCTGAAGGAAGTTTACAGTTAAGGGTCCTTGCCTCAGCCTATGTGAGAGCCTCGGTCAGACACACTTTGAAACGGAATCTTCATATCCTTATCAGTCACTTTCCTCCTCTTGGCCCGATTACTATCCTCTTCCTCTGCATGTCCCATAATATACATAGACAAACCTTTATTGACGGACTCTCAAGACGGTGGACTATCTGGAACCTTTACTCCGGTGCTTCTACCACAGGTTGGGACCCACCCACGGGCAGTGTACCAGGGGTGTGATGTAATGTTGTTGTCGGTCCTACAACCTGGGCAGTAGGGGTGAGGGCTCCCTTTCCCGCCTGAGAAGTGGCAGGATCTGCTGGAAATAAACTAGTCTGGGACATAGTGTCTATAAATCTCATCATACGGCCCAGGACTTCCTGGAAGCCTGGCGCCGTCATAAAGTCTACTAGTGCAGGATCTGCTGGAGGCACCTCATTTTGTTCCTCTATAATAGGGTCCTCTAGTGGCAGGACCGGAATAGCTCTGGGATGCCCTCGTCCCCTACCACGGGCCGGTGCCCTCACCCGACCTCTGGCGGCGGCGGTAGTGGCCCTTCCGACTGCACGATAGAATAAGAACAATAGAGGTTTCCTAACACCCTGTAGCCTCCTGAAGATAAGTACAGACGTCTCCATACCGATACGCAAGACTCTACTTGGTTTGCCTGTGACTGGTGAGGCTTACGTGAACGTAGAGATCTGATACCATGTTGTCACGACCCAAAATCCAACACAAGTCGTGATGACGCCCAACACCGGAGTCAGGCAAGCCTACATCTGTTTACTAGTGCGATTTTCCTTATTTATCATACCAACCCCACATATTCCCAAAGGTTTAAGGTTGGATCATTTAAATAAAAGCAGAAACATTAACCAGCTTAAGTAAATACAACCAAAATGATCATGATCCAATATATACAGTCCAAAAATAAACAGTCTACTATGTGCGTGCTAGGAACTAGTGTCACAAGTCAACAGGCGAACTAGTAGAATATACAAAAGAGGATACAAACTATAGTACTCTTTGAGAGAAGTAGACAGAAATAAACAAAAGATAACTCCATAGCACTGTTCTGAATCGCCAAGGGAGGCAGCTCACCGTGGAGTCAGGTCCAAAATATATGTCAAGCTCCGGTCAGATAACCAGAAACACCAGCCTCAGAACATGTACAATTAAGTACAGAAGTGCAGCATGATTATATAAATATATATGTACCCAGTGAGTATCCCGCCTAACCTCGAAGAGGTAGTGACGAGAGGTCTTCATGACACTAACTAAGGTCCAAGCGTATAATTTAACAAGATGTAATGGAAACAGTAGGCATGTAAAGACAATGAAGCAACAAGTATATATGTAAGATCGTGAAATCCAGGAAGAATACTGGGAATAAATAAAATAATTACCACTTCACTTTTTCCCGAAATATCTGGCAGATCAATATCCATGAATTTAGCAGCAAATAAATCATATGCATGCACAATAAGTACAACCGGCCGGAGTCATAAGGTAGTCAAGCACGTGCACTGCCGAGGATCGAACGGCCCATACCAAAAGTGCACCTCTCTACAAAGTACTCACATCTATGCACTGCCGAGGATCGAACTGCCTGTAGCAAAAGCGCATCTCTCAACCTCTCTACGCACTGCCGAGGATCGAACGACCCGTACCAAAAGTGCGTCTCTCAACCTTTCCATGCACTACCGAGGATCGAACGGCTCGTGCCAAAAGTGCAATCTCTCGATCCGCCGTGGCATACAGCCCGTTCCCATAAGAGTGGGGGGAATCACACTCTGCTCACAAAATGTAAATATCGAAGCGGTCACATGCACACACATTATATCTTTTTAAAAGAGAATACTTTTCAGTGAGCACTTTCTTACAAGTTTTTCTCAAATTTCATAACTTCGGGGAAATAAGCGACATGTAACATTAAGTCATTAAGCATAAAGTTTATATCAAGCAAAACATAGGGCATGATGTGGGCCTAACTACCCGGACATAATAGTAATAGTCAGTACGTACAGACTCTCGTCACTTTGTACGTACGTAGCCCCCACAAATTATCACATATAGCATTTAAATCACATAGGAGGGACAATTCCCCCTCACAAGGTTAGAAAGGAGACTCACCTTGCGTCAAATTTACTCCCCGGACTGAGAACGCGCACGAAACTCCGAACTCTAAACCTGAGGACTCGAAACTAGCCAAAAAGTATATAAATACATTAATTTATATTCAAAGCATGGAATTCTCCTAGTACTTAGCCAAAATAAAAAATCTGACCCCGGGCCCGCATGCTCGGATTCTAATAATTCTCGAAAGAAACCCTCACCAAGGCCTAAGGATCATTAATATAGGATTTTGACTTGATTCCATAGCAAATTTACGGGTAAATTCTCAAATTATCGAAAGCCCTAGGTTACTACCCAATTCTTGATTTTTCACTAATTATGTGATTAAACTTAAGTAGGAATTCATGCATGAGGCTAATATTAGAGTAGAATTTACTTACCTTTAATAACAAAGTCGTTTGCCCCTCTAAAATGGTGGAAATTGCCCCAAGGAAGAAGAAGAAGATGAGAAATAATGAATTAAACCCGTGTATAAAAACACACTGTCTTAACAGTGTTTTCGCACCTGCGAGCAAAGGCTCGCACCTGTGGAAATGGACTGGGGAGCCAGGGTCGGCACCTGCGGAGTGGAGACCGCACCTGCGGCTCCACTCCTGCGGAACTTTGTCTGCACCTAGGGGTTGCACCTACGAGGGGTTGCACCTACGAGGGGTTGCACCTACTAGGGGTTGCACCTACGAGGTTGGGACCACAGGAGCGGTCCCGCACCTGCGACTGGTCAACCGCACCTGCGGTCACACCAGAACAGGTGCACCAGCAGCTATTTCAGCTGGTTTTTGGCCTCGTGTGGTGTCCGGGAGGCACCTGGGCCCACCCGAGCCCCCGTCCAAACATACCAACAAGTCTCAAATCATAATACGGACTCGCTCGAGCCTTCGAAACACCCAAAACAACGCTAAAAATCAAAATCACACCTGCAAACCCCAAGAACCAAACTGAAGAACTTTAAGTTTCCTAGACTTCACAAACAACGCGTCGAACCGACCTGTACAACTCGGAATGACACCAAATTTCAGGCAAGTCATAAATGATATAACAAACCTAGTCCCGATCTCGAAATTCTGTTCGGACCTCGATAACACAAAAACACGGCCCAAACAAAAATAGGAACTTAAGAAACTTCTTATTTCAATATTAGGCGCCGAAATGCTCCTAGGTCATCAGAAACCCAATCCGAACATACGCCCAGGTCTAAAATCATCACACCAAGCTACCGGAACTTACGAAACTCGATTCCGAGGTTGTTTACCCAAAATGTTGACCGAAGTCAAACTTATCCTTAAAGGCCAACCTTAAGTAACCAATTGTTCCTATAGCACTCTAAACACCTCCGAATCCCGGACCACCAGTCCCCGCAATTCATAAATCATAAAAAACGGATATGGGAAGTTTCATTTAGGGGAACAGGGTCCGATAATGAAAAACGACCAGTCGGCTCGTTGCATTGCCTTTCTTCTCGAACCTCATCACACCCTTCATTGATGAAAATCGGAGCAAAATCCTCTCTCCAACCATAGTCCATAAATGCTATATCACAAACTTTGCGATTAACATAACTCTTTTGTCTCAAATGGGTTGTACGAAGTTAATCCTGAATCAACTTGACCTTCTCTATGGAATATCAAACAAATTTCATGCCCAATAACATAGACTGTCCCAGCTCAAACCAACCGACTGGAGAACGATGTCGTCTCCCATATAGAGCCTCATCAGGAGCCATCTGAAGACTCGATTATTAGTTGATGTTGTTGGCAAACTCCATAAGCGGCAAGAACCGATCCCAAGAACCCCGAAATCAATAATACAAGCACGAATCATATCTTCCAATATCGTAATGGCGTGTGCGAACAGTCCATCCATATCGGGGGGAGAGATGTACTCAACTCAACCCGTGTGCCTAACTCACGCTGCACCACTCTCCAGAAATGTGATGTGAACTGCGTGCCCGAATAAGAGATGATGGATACCGGCAGACTATTGTCACGACCCCAAATCTAGGCCAGCCGTGATGGCGCCTATTGTGGAACTAGGCCAGCCAAAACTACACACAAATCATAATAAGCTTCCATTTACATCTTTACTATAATGATAACCCATACAAGTTTCCTTTAAACATTTATAAAACAGTTAAAGCTATACTGAGTATTAAATACAACCCCCGAGAACCCGGAGTCACTGGTCATGACCATCTACATAAAATATACAACTCAAACGAAAATAAATACTATAATAGTAAACAGGAGAGGGAGAAGGACTGCGGACGCATGCAGTTACCTCGCAAACCTCTGAGTATCTCTGGAACAGATAGATAGCTCACCCTACCCTGACACCTAGATCTGCACACAAGGTTCAAGGAGTAATGTGAGTACACCAACTCAGTAGTAATGAAAATAAATCAGGTCCGAGCATCAAGAAACACATAAAATCAATGTCATCAAATCACAAGATGCACAACCTTTCTTTAAATCTCAAAGTAGTGTAAATCAGACTGAGTTTCGAATACTGTAAGCACAATGTGGCTGAGTGAAATCATCAAATACATAGTGAGGAAAAAAACAGTAAAAATCCCCCAAGGGGTCTAAACAGAACGGCGTAAGGCCCCAAATATGGCTTATAGCCCAAATATTTCAAAAAATCTTTAGAACATAATTTAACATAATGTTTTGAGTAAAATATGAAACTCATTAGTTGCCGCGGAGGACCTAGTCCAATCCCAAAACCAGTACGTGCCACATACTCGTCATCCGACATGTGCGCCATTCGAAAATCAGTGAGAAATATGTAGTCCGGGGTTCCATACCCTCAGGACAAGATTTATAAACATTACTTACCTCCACCCGGCCACAACACTAGTCCGCTATGCTTTTTCCCCTAAAATTTGCTCCTGATTACTCTGAATCTAGCCAAAACCAGTTTAACATCATCAATATATATCAAAGGATCACAACCCAATCGAAAACTATCAAATTATAGAAGAATCTAAAAATTCGGCAAAACCCGAGCCCGGGCCCACGTCTCAGAGTTCGATAAAATTTGCTCATTCGAATCCTCGTCCTCCCACAATTCTATAAATACCAAGAACACTAAAATCGGACCACAATTGCCCACTCAAAACCTCAAAAGAAAAAAAATTGAATTCCCATTCAACCTTCTTCCCCAATTTTGGGTTTAATTCCAGCAATTTATGGTTTAATTACTTAGAAAACGACATATAAACGAGTTATGAAGTTCAAAACCTTACCTCCAAGTGATTTTTTTCAATTTCCTCTTCAAACCCTCTCAAAAGTGCTCCCAACTCGTTCAACAATGGAGGAAAATGAACTATTTTCGTACAAATGGCCTTTAAAAACATTCTGCCCCGCCATTAAATTTTCTTCAGTGCGATCGCGACTCTTGGCACGCGATCGCGATGCACAGACAAGCCAAACAATGCGATCGCAGACCAATACACGCTATCGCATAGAACAAAATGTCAGCCCCACTCTTTTACTCTATGTTATTGCAAACATCGTCCCGCGATCGCGTAGAAGGAAACCAGAACCTGACACTAGTAAAAGTCTGCCCAATTTTCAAGCCAAGAGTTGGTCCGTTAACCACCCGAAACACACCCGAGGCCCTCGGGACCTCAACCAAACATACCAACATATCCCATAACATCATTCAAACTTAGTCGAGCCTTCGAAACACCAAAAAACAATGCAAAAACACCAAAATCACATCATATTCATGCTTATGAACTTTGAAACTTCCAAATTTTTCCAACTACGCCGAAACCAACCGAAACACCTCTGATTGCCCTAAAATTTTGCAGACATATCCAAATTGACATTACGAATATTCTCCAACTTCCGGAATTCCATTCCGACCCCGATAGCCTATTTTCCTTTGCCGACCGGAAATCGCCAAGAACTAACTTTTGCCAATTCAAGCCTAATTCTACACCGGACATCACCACTTCATTCCGAACACACTCCTAAGTCCCAAATCACCTAATGAAACCACCGGAGCCATAAAATCTGTATTCCGAGGTCGTTCACCAATAAGTTAACTCTCAGTTGACTTTCTCAACTAATAGGCTACCTTGAGAGACCAGATGCTTCAGTTATCATCATGACACCTCTGATCCTGAACCAACCAACCCAACACTCATAAATAAAGTTGAACCACATAAAATGAAGCAGAAACGGGGGAAACGGGGCTAAACTCTCGGAACGACCGGACGGTCGTTACATCCTCCCCCACTTAAACATACATTCGTCCTCGAACGTGCTAAGAGTTGTTCTCCAACACTATCAAATTGTTACGTAGCTTACCATGCGCATACCCGGGGGTGATCCCACGTTACCCTATCCCATATAGGTCCAATAGCACAATACCGTTGAAATTTCTAAATCTAAATCCTGGCCCATAACCCTTACAACCAAATTCCCACTTCTGAAATAATATACAACATCAAAATTTCCATATCTATAGACTTAACAACTCTGAGCATGTTGAATCAAGCCATATACGCACCCAAGATGAAATCACATAATACACCGCGTGACTCAAACACTCATAGTAATAAATCTGAACAACAATAACTGCTTAGAACAACCCCATACCGGTACATAACCCATTATCAATAAATGCCTCACTCTAACACTTCCATATATTGCCGATGATGAAGGAAGCACGTAGAACTAACAACCATTCGTCCAATCAGTCAGACATGAAACTCCCCCTTCCCAAATAGGAATTATAGCAATTTCTAAGCCGACTCCCGATATTTATCCTTCCAACTATGCTGTAGAAAATTCTGAAAACGTTCATTCTAGGTCCAATGACCTCTTCTCATCCATCACAACCACCCTGAAGACATGACACATCGATACAATTCGAAGCCAAAACTTGTGCAACTCGTGCACTTAACAGCTACATCCTAATGCAATCAAATTATATAAAATATCCACACGAGAGGACTATCCTGCCATTAACAATTACCATCACCATGCCATACTAACAGCCTATCACACACCATAAAAATCAAAAACACATGAATCCGATACCAAACGTCATACCCCTACATAACTCCGCTACACTACGCGATCTCATCCCACGCCGGACCACTTGAAATACATCAAGACACCTTGCCCAAAATCAATAACCATTTGAAATTCGACATCAGGTACTCAAACTCCATTTCCATAACCACGGGGAAAATCAAACGATACCATGAAACTCAGAACAAAATGTATATAACCAACACGTCTCAATCCCGCAACACACAATTACTTACCTTGCTCAAATTTAGTTATAACGCCCAATTAGAACCGCACAATATGCGCATATAACCAATAATCACCACTCCTCGCAACACAGAACTGTAACTCATAGATCACGCCAGAACATGAACAAATCAACCAAAATTGAATGGTACATTTCTCAATAATAGAAATTCGGAGCCAACAATTCTGACCTGGTGCAGAACACGCTCCCATATTAGCCTACCAATGACCCTAAATTAACTCTGACCACCCACAATAGATAGATAACTTACCGATAAGTTCATAATGACGGAATCATGATACTTACTAACATCCGACTAGCTTAGCTCGCATCTTCACAGTTCACTACCAGAAAATATCATGTTTATGAGAACTATCAGTCTCGAAGTCCATGAAACGTATACCATATCTGATCACAACTCCACCTGTCGAATACATAACACATCCCAAATACTCACTCATTCCACGAGGGATACCCCTATAATTCTTCCGCTTACCAAGCAACCTTTAATATCAACAACCGATCCAACAATAAAGCGCCGCGATACCAATGAAGTACCCTTAACTCAAACACATTGCTCTTTCTGAAATATATACCTTCATCAAGTCGCACCAATTAGTGATATCATCTACCTAGTCATCTGAAATTGCCCATGCTGCCTAAGAATTTATGACCTTCCTTCTAGAACCGAACCATGACCTCACATATGCAAATCTCGACTCTACCGAACATACCGCACACGCTATGCAAACCTATGAAAAATACGGGAACTCCATGGTCCCTTATGAGCAACAAGAAACTACGTGCCCAACTAGCAAAGAACTCCCATTGGATCCCATTTAGAAACAAATTCACTACACGTCATAAGAGAATAAGCACCCTTAACTGCGGTAGAAACCATCCCGAACTATCCGAAATCCCATTTGCACAACACCAAACCATCACGGTTGAATTCTTATAACTCAACCAAACTACGCAGGCCACCAAAAGTCCAAGAGAATTTCTAAGAAACACCTGAAAAACTCGTCACCTCATGAACACCCAAGAACTAATCGTATCCCTTACCATGACGATCCGACCTACTACAAATTTTCCATATTTACCCAAGTTTCTTCTGAATTACCTTCCAATTGATACTTCTTCCTGCCGTAATACCACAAATTTGCAACCCAAAATCACTACACGCGACCCAAGCACAAAACCATACCGCTTAAGGCTCATAAGCGACTGAATACTCCCTCAATTATCCCCAAATGCACCACATTAGAAAAACATACCCTGAAGAGACTTCCTGCGAATCTAAAGCCATTACATTCACCTTCCTGATACCGATATGTAGAATCAATGATGATGTATAATACCCTTGACATCCTCTAACGTAAATCTCAATCACACTGACTAATTAGACAGAATCGACCTGACACGTTTACACACTAACATACTAGGAAAGTAATCCACTCACTTGAAGCCATAACAAAATTCATACAATGCACACATTACACCTCTTAAAACTTCCACTAACTCATTCAATAGAACCCAATTACCCAACAAAGTACATTACAACCTATATCGAAGAAATTTCCATTACTCGTGACATTCCCAGACCCACACTTGCAGGTCATAACTGGTTTACCAATATACCTCGAACCGAAACCAATGCCACACATATTCATGTAATCAACATATCAATAACGAACTCCCCCACTTGGCTCAAAGCCAAGGATCAAGACAAACAAGACTATGCCCACACATTACCACTACCACCATGTTGTGGTGGGATTCAACTAAATCCTCCATAAGCTTATATGAACCAAACCATCTAACACTCAAATCAATTGCCAATCTCGCATCCACCATTATGATGGTCATGCCAACTCCCACAAGCGATCTAAACTTAAATTACAACATGTATTGTCTTACTGATAGAAGAGGACTTATTACAAACTACATAGGTACCACGGTCCCTGGGACAATCCCGTAGGAGATACCCCTGCCCGCTTAGCATCAACTGCTATCTCCCCATACACGTCTGAAGACCATAACTATCACGCAATCACTACACCTTCCTGCATATGAACACAACCAACGCCTACCCTCGAGGCACCACAATACATGGTAAAAACCTGAAGTTGATGGCAGAACTAACACTGGAGCGGTGGTCACAGAAATCTCAAGCTTCTAGAAGCTCTACCCACACATGTATGACCACATGGATACCCTCACTGGACACCACGTGTCCCAAGAATGCTACTGAACCGAGCCAAAATTCCCACTCGGAGAATTGCCATAGAGCCTTTCCTCCCTGAGTCCTTATAATGCCATCCTTAGATACTGAGTATGCTACTCCTAGCTACGTGAATATGCCAAGATGCCATCAATGAATACAATAACAAGGAGTGCTAATACGGCTAGAATACACCGTCAATCAAATACATGAACGTTACTGGGGCAAATGATCAGCTCAAAAGATATCATCAGGAAATCATAACCCAACAGAGAAATCTGCTTCACACCACAACTACACAACATGAGAGGTCTTCCAACATACTTACAACTCAAGGCCATATACCAAATCGAGACAGAAATCAAATACTCAAGAAACATTGCCACATTTCCAGCCAACCCTTTTATCATAAATCACAGCCTGAACAAATCAAACCATCAAACCATACCCACCACATAGGAATCTAGTCACCAATTCTCATCAATAAGAACACAAACGGACATACAAGTCCCCAATTACATGTGCCCACACAATGAAAATCTCAGAAATCAAGCCACAGAATGAATCCAGCCTCAAGTCCTCCAGACTGGACCATTACCAATACGCCAAAATCACATCTCATCCATGGAAGCCAGAAGCCGTCGATGCACAACTGATACCAGTTTCTCTCGTGTGCGCTCGAATACATGGGAGGAATTCAAGAGATACGCTCTTCGCTGAATAAAATGGATTCACACGACAAGAATTTTTTTTAAAATGTGAGATTTTCCTAAGGGTTCCGCAGCCGCTCGAAGATAAGTAAAGACGTCTCCACACCGATCCGCAAGACTCTACTAAACCTGCTCATGACCAGTGAGTCTGATGTAACCTAACGCTCTGATACCAAACTGTCACGACCCCAAATCTAGGTCAGTCGTGATGGCGCCTATCGTGGAACTAGGCCATCCAAAACTACACTCAAGTCATAATAAGATTCCATTTACATTTTTACTATACTGGTAACCCATAAAGGTTTCCTTTAAACATTTACAAAACAGTTAAAGCTATATTGTTCATGGGCATCTACATAAAATATACAACTCAAACGAAAATAAATTCTATAATGGTAAGCAGGAGAGGGAGCAGGACTGCGGACGCATGCAGCTACCTCACAAACATCCGAGAATCTCTGGAACAGATAGACTGCTCACCCTACCCTAACACCTAGATCTGCACACAAGGTGCAGGGAGTAATGTGAGTACACCAACTCAGTAGTAATGAAAATAAATCAGGTCTGAGGAGCAAGAAACACATAAAATCAATGTCATCAAATCACAAGATGCGCAACCTTTCTTTCCAACAGTATAACATAGATATGTGAAATCATCATGCCTTAAAACCCACTTCAGAAAAAAGTCCTTTGAAGAATGCATATTTTTCACAACTTCAAACCGAAAGATTTAGTATGAAAATGAAATGAATCATATAGAGCCCCCTCGGGAAAAACATATTTCATAAGTTTAGAATGAAAGTAGTAAAATCAAAAGTAGCCCCTCGGGCAAAACATGTATCATAATCAGCCCCTCGGTCATGCCTCACAGTCACTCATAATCAGTCACTCCGCACCTCACAGTCACTCAGCACCTCACGGTCACTCAGGCCTCCTAATCACTCGTCACTCGTCACTCGGCACTCCGCACTCAGCATTCTGTGCCCTCAATGGGGGTGTGTAATGATTCCGGAGAGGCTCCTTCAACCCCATCGCTAATATCACTCAGCACCTCACAATCACTCCGCACGTCACTATCAGTCCCAAAGCCTCACTCAGCAGAACCACTCAAAAATCCCCTCGGGCGAATCAGTAAAATAGGGTTCTCGACCCAAAACATCATTTTTAAATCTCAAAGTAGTGTAAATCAGGCTGAGTTTTGAAAATAGTAAGCATAATGTGGCTGAATGAAATCATCAATACATAGTGAGGAAAACAACAGTAAAAATCCCCTAAGGGGTCTAAACAGATCGACACAAGGCCCTAAATACCGCTTGTAGCCCAAATATTTCAACAAATCTTTAGAACAAAATTTAACATAAGGTTTTGAGTAAAATATGCAACTCATCAGTTGCCGCCGAGAGGACCTAGTCCAATCCAAGAATCAGTACGCGCCACATACTCGTCATCCGATATGTGTGCCATTCTAAAATCAATGGAAATATGTAGTCCGGGGTTCCATACCTTCAGGACAAGATTTATAACCATTACTTACCTCCACCGGGCCACTACACTAGTCCGATATGCTCTTTCCCCTCAAATTGGCTCCCGATTGCTCTAAATCTAGCCAAAACCAGTTTAACATCATCAATATATATCAAAGGATCACAACCCAATTGAAAACTATCAAATTATACAAGAATCTCGAAATTCGGCCAACGCCGAGCCCGGGGCCCACGTCTCGAAATATGATAAAATTTGCAGCATTAGAATCCTCGTCCTCCCACGATTCTATACATACCAACAACACTAAAATCAGACCACAATTTCTTACTCAAATCCTCAAAAGAAAAAATCCAATTCCCATGCACCCTTCTTCCCCAATTTTGGGTTTATTTCCAGCAATTTATGGTTTATTACTTAGAAAACGACATATAAACGAGTTATGAAGTTCAAAACCTTACCTCCAAGTGATTCCCTTCAATTTCCTCTTCAAACCCTCTCAAATGTGCTCCTAACTCGTTCAACAATGGAGGAAAATGAACTACTCTCGCACAAATTGCCTTTTAAAATATTTTGCCCAGCCATTAAATTTTCTTCAGTGCGATCGCGACTCTTGGCACGCGATCGCGATGCACAGAACAACCAACCAATGCGATCGCATACCAATACACGCGATCGCATAGAAAAAAATGCATGCCCCACTCTTTTACTCTACGCGATCAGAAACATCCTTCCGCGATCGAGTAGAAGGAAGCCAGAACCACACACCAGTAAAATTCTGCCCAGTTTTCAAGCCAAGAGCTGGTCCGTTAATAACCCGAAACACACCCGAGGCCCTTGGGACCTCAACCAAACATACCAACATATCCCATAACATCATTCAAACTTAATCGAGCCTTCGAAACACCAAAAACAATGCAACAACACCAAAATCACATCAAATTCAAGCCTATGAACTTTGAAACTTCCAAATTTCGCCAACTACGCCGAAACCAACCGAAACACCTCTGATTGCCCTAAAGTTTTGCAGACATATCAAAAATTACATTTAGAACCTGCCCCAACTTCCGGAATTCCCATCCGATCCTGATAGCCTATTTTCCACTGCTTACCGAAAATCGCCCAAAAACTAACTTTCGCCAATTCAAGCCTAATTCTACACCGGACATCACCACTTCATTCCGAACACACTCCTAAGTCCCAAATCACCTAACAAAACCATTCGAGCCATAAAATCTGCATTTTAAGGTCGTTCACCAATAATTCAACTCTAAGTTGACTTTCTCAACTATTAGGCTACCTCGAGAGACCAAATGCCTCAATTCTCATCATGACCACTCTGAACCCGAACGAACCAACCCAACACTCATAAATGAAGTTGAACCATATAAAATGAAGTAGAAACGGGGGAAACGGGGCTAAACTCTCGGAACAACCGGCCAGGTCGTTACAACTATGAAGTCGGACAATCTCACGGACATAGATATATTCTAGATGCTATGGAGAATAGGTAGTCATTATCGAATAAAATGAGTTGAATTGGTCAACATGTACACAATTAGCTATATCGCATTAAATTTTATTGATTTCTTATCTCGTCCAATTTCACACCTCAAACCAAGGTTATGAAACGGTCGATTGCAATGATAGTACACAATAAGAGTCAGGTCGATTTCCATAGGAAGCTAAATATGGGAGTTAAGAGTATATATTCTAGTAGATGAGTTTGACTATCTTAATTTACACTTCCACATATTTGGGTTGTTTCTATGTCTAATTTAAAACTAAGATTGAAAAGTTAAGAAATAAAACTAAGAGAATCATTTTTGTTGTTTTTAAAGTTTTGTAAAAAACGAGGGGCTATGACCATCACCTAAGTGTTTTCCTAATATCATATAAACCTTAAAGCTTGTTTTATTAATCGGGGTGAATTATAGGTACCGACTTTCAATTACCACTAAATACCTCTCATTCACAGTGTGATTTTACCCAATTTGGCTTTCTCAAGTCCTAATGGGTATTGCACAAAACAGTTGATAAAAGCTCAAGTCGGGTTATTACTATCTTTAGGCTGAACCCTTTAATTGGGATTATCAATCCCTCGATTGACCCAATTTCTTGTTAGCCATGTTTTCCTCGACTAAGTCTCTCTTTAGAGACTAAGTCTAATAGGCATGAACTAATGTTTGCAACCATTAATTTCATAAATTAAAGCATGAACATTGCTAAATAATAAACACCCAACCATAAAAAAGCATTAAATTAAACACCCATAAGGTTTACACACTAGGGTTATCACAACCCCAGTAAAAATCTAGCTACACATGCTTGAGATTAAAGAAATAGAAGAAGAAATGATAAACTCATATTGTAAAATTAAAATGATAAAACCTATGACAAAATATCCCAAAACATTAAAAAACTACTAAAATAAGCAAGGAGAAAGGGATACTACAGCTGGTGATGTCAAAGTTGACCTAAATTTGTGAAACTCATCCATTTATACAGGGCTGGAAATTTCGAATAAAAATACTCTGCACGAGGTTTTGCGGCAACACAATTCGATGTGCGGTCCGCATATTTCTTCAACTTGTTAGGAATTGGAGGTTTGCTGCCCCATAATTCTAATCTGCAACCGCAAGGCATTCTTTTTGCAATCCGCAGAATTGGAACTGCGATAGCAACTTGATGTTCTATGGTCCGCACTTTACGTCTAATGCCGCACAATTCTTGTGCGGTCCACACTTCTGAGGGGCTTTGAAACATGGGAATTTTCAGATTCTCTGAACTTTGTTCCAAGCCCATCTTCTGCGGCCGCACAATTCATGTGCGGTCCGCACTTTGCTCAAAAGTCTGATGGACTTTCCTTCATCATCTGCGTCCGTAGACTAAATTCTAGGGTTAATACTTTGTAAATTTAAGTGATTTTTATTGCCTTGAGTTTATATTACTTCTTTTTGAGTCGGATTTCATCTCGATAGTCCAAATTCCAACATTCCTAAAATTTTGCACATTTCATGAGTTTCGGGAACACAATTAAAGGCTTTTGGACTAAAATAAAAGCTAAAAGGCGATAATAAGTAGTCCAAATCCCCATTATCAAGTTTGTAGGAGCCCAACAATGAAATTCATGGTAACACGTTCGTATTTCCACTCGAGAATCTCAAGTCTCTGAAGCAAGTTGCTTGGCCGCTAATGCTCATACTGTAACACCCCGTAAATTTGGCTTAGGTATGGACGTGTTAAATGAGTAGTAATGTTCCATCTTAGACATGTGAAATTCCCTTGGGATGAGTATGGGTGGAAATATATTTTTTAGATTCAACATGGAGAGTGGGGTGCATAAGATTAGACAAAATCGACTAAGTTTACAAAAAGTTCCGTCTTACAACAGAATTTAGGGACAATGTGGAATGAATTTGGGAAGAATCAAATACAAAATATGTAGGCCTTCGAAATATCTTTGCAAAGACATAATTTGCAGCCTGAACGGATCTCTGTGAAAAATGTTATGTGCGTTTTACCGAGCAGTGCGCAATATGCGCGGCCAGGTGCGCGCCGTAGGGTCACGTGCACGACCGTGCACTTGTGGAAGCGCTATTACCATTTTGCGTGGTCAGGTGTGCGGTGAGGCCTTCAGGTGCACGGGAGGTGCACTTCAGAGGTCATTTTAAAGCCCTAATTCGTCCCCCACACCCCCAAAACACAAACACTTGCTCTAGGAAGGGGAGCTCTCAAAAATCTAACTCCTTAAAGGTCCCTCCACCATCCAAGGTAAGTTCTAATGGTGATTCTAAGTTAATTTCGACTTCCCAAAATCTTCTTAACATGTGAACACCCTCCATATCATTAGATAATTGATTGGGACATCATTGTTGAGAGACGGAACCCTAGAACTTGAATTCAAGGGGATTGAACTTCTTAAAAGTAATGTCTTCACCATGTAATTGATTCTAACATTGGATTAATGGTTATAGACTCTAGTTCATGAGATATGAGTTGATGAGTTTGGTATAAAAGCATGAACGGTTAAAGGCTTGGGTTGTTGATTGTTGATTATTGCTTAAGGATGTTTTTTACCTTATGGGTGATAAACAATGATGTTGATTATAAACATTTGAGACTTTAAAATTTACCTAGGTGCAAGAGAGTGTAGAAACACCATTAATAAGGACTATGAAGATTTATGCTCCCAAGTGTTTGATAAAATGCCTAAGTGACCAAAACATGACTATTGTTGCTAATCTGGAATAGGTTTGACTTGTATTGATATAGATTAAAGTTGAAAGGGTTGGAGAATGCTGTATTATGCTCAAGAACATGAAGTTAATATATGCGAGGATAACTATTTATGTTTGGGAATGTTAATGATTCTCCCTACACTATGTTTCTTTTACCGCATTAGTAATTGCCTCAAAAATATAGTTAAGACGAGTTCCTTGAATAGTAGCAAAACTTATATTCTATAGCTTCGTAACTCATTCATGACTTTCATTAAGAACGTTTTGAAATTAATCCGTAATCAGTATAGACTTGGTTTTGATGCCCATGAGTCTTAGTCTAGATTACCAGTATGTCATAAATAGTTGAAGTTTCAGTTTTCATAACCAGTTCATGAATACATGTCTCAGTCTAGTTCTATTCAGCATTTGAGTATCATGTAACTCAATATGATTCAGTATTTCAGCATCATGTATTGCAGTATGATTCTCAGTTCCTGATATTAAATCCCTGAATGTTGAACCCCTTATTTAGGCCTAAGGGCACAGTTTATGCTTACTGCATCTTTGGACCTGAGGCCGCATTTATGTATGCGTATACTTGGGCCCGAGGCTGCAGTTTGTGCACATATATATTGGGCCTGAGGCCATAATTTATTTATTCAGATAAACAGGTGGTTCATCATTCAAAAGACGGAGTATTCATATCCTTACTTCCTTTGTTCAACTCAGTTATCGTTTTAGTTATCAATTATTAGTTATCATTATCATTTCAGTGTTCAGTTATTAGTTATCAGCTATCAATTATCATTTTAATTTAAGTTTTAATAGTTATCATTTCAGTTATCAATTAACAATTCGCCGTCATCAGCTTAGTTTTAGTTTCAGTATTTATAATTCTTTTTTAATTTGCTTTACATACCAGTGCAACTCAAATATATTGACGTCCCTTTTTTGCCCAGGGCCTGCATCTCGTGATGCTGGCAGTGATTTACAGGTCGACGACTCAAAGCTCTAGGATTCTCGCACCAGCTATTTGGTGATCTCTAGTTGTTTCGGGGCATTATCATTACCTTATAGTCTTCAGTATTTTCAGATAGTCAGCGTTTTCAGTACTTTTAGGCTATATAGACTAGAGTAATAGTTAGACAATCAAATGCATTTTAGGTTAAGCAATGTTGCTACATATATGTTTCAGACTTATATTTGTGTTTCCCCATTTGATTTATATCATTTAGACTTTCAGTATATCAGCATCTGTTAGTTTATCTTCCCCATTCAGTATGTTATGATATCACATATTGATTCAGCCAGCCAGTTGGCTCACTTGGTCACATGTAGTCAGGCGCCGAGTTCTGTGTTATGTCCAGGCCCATGTTCGGGGTGTGAAAAATATTGGTAGAAGAGCACTAGGTTCAAGAGTCCTAGGGAGTCTATAAAGTTGTGTCCAGTGCATTTTCCTTTATATGTGTGTGCTGGCCACTCATATAAACGATTAACTACCAAGACATCTAGGATTGTCTCATTTCTTTCTACTCTAGATCGTGCCATGAAGCTTAGACCATTAGGTACCCTTCTCTTCCTATCGAATTCCAGACGTATCGAATACCCAAGCGATGGGCAAGAAAAATCCAAGGTTCTAGAGAGGATGATTTCCCATTAGGGTAATGGAGTACATGTTAGTAACAAATGAGGCTTGAGAGGGTGTTGGAAGTGGGATGCAATGGATAGTAGTATATATCAGAGCATAACCTTACTAGAAAGCACGAAAGATGTTATTACGTTTTATAGTCACTAGTTTACCTCAGTTACCAGTTATACAGTCTTTTAGTTAACAAGTTTATGGTTATTTAGTATGCTAGTTACCGGTTATTCAGTTACCATATCTCCAATTTTCAGTGTATCAAAATGCTGGTGACTGGTGAGTATACAGTGATGCCTATGGGTGCTAAAACAAAATGTAAGTAACAGTCATTATAGCAAAAAATTCGCATATTTTAGGTCTGGATTAAGACCAAGACTCACTGAATGGCGCACGAAGTGATCTATCTGAGGATGGTATACTTCAACGGATATGTTTGTGCATGGTAGTGTATTCATATGTGTTTCACCTCCTAGAACAACTTCATTTAATTCTTGGAAATGGAGCCACAAGTTGGATGATGGTAGTTTAGATGTCAGACCCTAACATTGGTCACCCTATAGTTTTTGACAGAAAAGAGCCTAAGGGCAAAATATCTAGGAGTCAGGAACGAATGTTTTTATCAGAGTTGTATTTTTCGCACGACTCATGTATATGACTAAGAAGACATGATGTACGAAATGAGAACCAAGAGCAGTCCATATTGAATTTGCAGGAATGATTTTAAGTTGTTTAGATTTATTCAAATCAGAACTAGAAAGTACTATGTTAGTGAATTTGTATAATAAGTGGCTATTATTTTGAGATAAAAGATATAACAGTTCCCGTTCAAATGATGTGACTATGTGTTTAGGCAGTAGGTTTATAGTCTGAAGTGATTTTGAAGTGTATAGAATGTTTGGGGTTAGATATTCCAATTTCGTTTAAGATAGATGAACTTTCCCTAAGTGTGATCCATGTACATAGTTCAAAAAAAAAAGATAGTATAAGATCTTGCAATAGGGACGAATGATGAGGGAAGTTAGGTATAAGCTTATGGTTCACTTTAGTTATTCAAAGCAGTAGAAGAAAATATGATGCTAGCAGGTGGTTAGTAAAAAGATATTAAGTTTTGAGTAGATACAACAAAGTAGAAATTTCAGCATAGCTAGTAGGAGTACAATTTGATTTACTTAGTAAAGTTTAAACTAGTGAGTGGGTGACAGTTTAAAACACCGAACGCTTGTTAGAGCCCAAAAATTTTAAGTTAAACCTGAAGTACAGTGGCAGTGGGGAAAAAATCAGCTAGGACTCAAAGAGCAAACTATAGAAGAATAGCCTTTAGGAATTATCGAAATGTGATTTCTCGAAGATTGACATTGTGAGATGAGTTAAATTATTAAGATTGTGTATGATATTTATGAATATATTAGTTTTCTGTTAAGTGAATAATTTAGTTTTTTCCTAGTAAGGAAGATTTCTGTAATGTAAGTTGGAAGATGAGTCGTCATTGACATAGAGAGCAAAGAATTGAAGAAAATAAGGAATGTTATTTGGATCCCAACAAAAACAGAAGGATCCGCAAGTATAAAACATTTTGCTAAAGGGTGATATGAAAATTTTTAGTATGTCCAGTTAGAGATTCGAAACTCGAATAATTAGCATGGGATATGAAATAGAAAATCAGTTCGGTAATGTGGGAAAATTGTATAATTACCCCAAGGAATATGTCGAGCATGTGACACAAAGTGAGTAGAATGATCACCGATCTTAGTTATTAATGATAAAGTGATCACAGAAAAGTTATAAATCATTCCTATTTATGAGTTATGAGGGTAGTGCCATTGCACGAGACTCTCAAATTTAGAGTACATGTCAAAGACTTAGTCTACAACAATATTATAAGTGTTTTCAAGAAGTTCTTAAGAAGACAATCAAGTATGGGAAGTATAACTCATGATTGAGGTAGATAAGAGAACGCTGGTGAAAGAAGTTCACCGCTTAGCTAGCTAGCAGTTCAATTTGCATACTCCAAAGATAGTAGAGTTGTTGTCTGGAATATTACTTGTTCCTCCTTAGTAGCCAAAGTGAAGGAGAAATATTTTGATGGTCCCTACTTGTTGTATATGAAAGAGGGGATTCATAGGCATAAGATGAAAGATTTTAAACAAGGGGAAATGATAGTACTTTGAGGTATTACTATAGGTTGTGTGTTCTAAACATAGATGGATTTAGTGAGGGAGGAAGATGTTAGAAGCCCATAATTCCAGGTATTATATCTACCCAGGTTCCCCAAAGATGTATCGTGATCTCAAAGAGGTTCATTGGTGGAATGGCACACACGAAAAATAAATAAATAAAAGAGAGAGAGAGAGAGAACGTCACAAGCTTTGTGGCCAAGGGTCTCACGTATCAGCAAATGAAAGTCGAGCAACCGAAAGCACAATAGTTTACACATATTTTTGAGTGGAGATGGTAAATATGGAATTTAACAAGATTATTTTGCTCATCTTGAAAGCATCATTTGATTGGGTAATTGTAAATTGACTTACCAAGTCAGCACACTTCTTGCCAGTTAAAGACTACATATTCAGTAGAAGATTATACCAAGTTATACATTCTGGAAATCGTCTGATTGCATGGGACTCCGTGGTTCGTCATTTCGGACTGTGGTGCTCAGTTTACAATGAACTTTTAGAAGTCATTTAATAAAGGAGTAGGCACAAGTTTTCCATCCTCAGAAAGATGGACATGCAGAGCGCATTATTCAAACACTTGAATCCTTGATTTTAAAGGAAATTAGGATGATCACATACCTCACATTGAGTTGTCTAATAATAACACCTAGCATTCTAGTATCAAGATGGCACCGAGCGAGATATGAGCGGAGGTGTAGATCGACAATTGGTTGGTTCAAAGTTGGTGAAGCAGAGTTGTTGGGACCAAATTTGTTCTATCAGACTATGGAGTAAGTCAAGTTGATTCAAAAGTGTATGAAGACGGCTCAGAGCCACCAAAAGACCTATTCAGACATGTGATGTCATGACCCGAAATCCAACACAGCTCGTGATGGCGCCCAACACCGGAGTCAGGCAAGTCAAAACATTAATTAGTTGAAATAACTTTCCAGTTTTTGAAAATCATTTCCTTTCACTTTATTACATATCAACCAAATAAAAACATGTTAGTTAAAAACAAGGGTTTGAATACTACTCCATAACAAATATAACCCAACACATCCCAACCTACTCCAGAACCTGGTGTCACAAGTACATGAGAATAAACAACAAAGTACACTTCCCTTTTTCCCAAATACATGTCAGGCCAATATCAATAAAATCGTAAAAAATAGTCATGCGCACAAAAGGATAAGACAACCCGCCGGACTCGAAGGAATATCTAATCATTGAATAAGCATAAAGCTTCCCTCTCTCACGAATCATACCTGCGACTCGGGTGCTGACACATTTATACCAAATTACCATAAAGCTTCTCTCGATCGCGAATCATACCTGCTATTCGAGTGCTGACACATTTATACTGAATATTACAAAGCTTCCCCCACTCGCGAATCATACCTGCGACTCGGGTGCTGACACATTTATACCAAATTACCATAAAGTTTCCCTCGATCGCGAATCATACTTGCGATTTGAGTGCTGACACACTTATACTGGATATTATAAAGCTTCCCCCGCTCGTGAATCATACCTGGGACTCGGGTGCTGACACATTTATACAAAATTACAATAAAGCCTCCCTCGACCGCGAATCATATATGCGATTCGAGTGCTGACACACTTATACTGAATATTATAAAGTTTCCCCCGCTCGCGAATCATACCTGCTACCCGGGTGCTGACACATTTATATTAAATCACCATAAAGCTTCCCTCGATCGCGAATCATACCTGCGATTCGAGTGCTGACACACTTATACTGAATGTTATAAAGCTTCCCCCGCTCGTGAATCATACCTGCGATTCGAGTGCTGACACACTTATACTGAATGTTATAAAGCTTCCCCCGCTCGTGAATTATAAAGCTTCCCCCGCTCGTGAATCATACCTGCGACTCAGGTACTGACACATTTCCACACATTAAATCCGTATTTTATCAAGAAATAGTTTTCTCAGGAAAGTGGAAAAATTCTTATTAAAAGAAACATGAAATATAGGATTTGAAATCATTTATTTTTTAAACTCATTTGTCAAGATTAATGACATTCCACGATACAACCTAGTCCAGGTACACAAATATCCATAGAGAGATAAATTCTCCTTTTAGAAGATTAACAAGATGAACTGTAGTTTTCTTTTATGTATTCAATTACGTCTTCGATTATATTAGATGTTTAATATTACAGGCAGGATTACAGGTATAACACGTAAGGCATGCTAGTGGGCCGTAGAATACCCGGAAATGACATAATAGTAGCTACGCACGGACTCCTGTCACCTCGTATAGAAATAGCCCCCGAAGATAATAGCATGTATTGAATTAATTCACCTAGGGGGACGATTCCCCCTCAC